>JALMLS010000424.1:0-129850 GCA_038496445.1 Trichosphaerium sp. ATCC 40318
AAGACTGGAAAATCAAGATGAAAAAATAGCCAAGCAACAAGAAGTGATAGCCAAGCAACAAGTGGTAGCCAAGCAACAAGAAGTGATACAAAGTCAAGGTAAAAAATAGACAAGCAACATGAAGTGAATGCTTCTATCACCTTTCGAATGGACAGAGAACGGGTAAAACCGAATAGGGACACCACTTGCAGTAGTTTCATTGTTTTCAGTACGTCAAAGTTTTTACTTTTTTTTCCATAAAGACTTAATACTTACCCAAAAAGCTCTCTAATTTTTGGCTTAATCTGCATGAGAATAAAAAGTATGTGGTTAGTACACTTGGTTCTATGCCAAAGAAGTAGTGCAACGTTATCGGAGCTGGAGATGATGGCACGCTTGGCGTGGTTAACGAAACAACAGGCGAAATCACTTATCCTGAGAGCACGTTACAGACGATGATGTACAAGCGCCTTAAAATTCCGGGATGATGAACTTTAAACCCTTTGACACTCAGAGTTAAAAGGCAGAGTCAAGCGACCAGATATCGTTTTGACGGCTAACTTGATGAGATCAAGTCCGCTTCAACTCTGCGTACTATTATCGTATGGGAGCTGAAGAACGGAGATGGAAAGTTTAGCGTTCAAGATAAAATGCAGTTGGCGTATGAACTTTTATTACTTTTGCTGCTAGTCTCACACATTTAGGCGTTATTTACCTTGTGCTGTGCTCAAACAAGGTACAAGGACAGCAATAACAGGCGTATTGTCCAACCGCAAATACGTCATGTTTATAAAGATGGAAGTTGGTGATGATGGCTTCATATTCACTGCAACACCGGAATATGAATTCGATAGTGAACATGCCATGGGTACGAAATTGGTAAATAACCTATTGAGCTGCACAAAAACTCGGTTGGCATGTACCGCTGTTCAAGCAAGGTGATAAAACTCATGTACCAGTACGTATACTTGGTTGCGGTGCAACTGCAAGTGTATTCGCTTTGACACCAGGTAATATTGATGGCGGGTTGGCTGTCAAGTTGTTTCCAAAAGCGAACAAGAGATGGGAAAAGAGAGAGAATATTATTTTACTTGCAAAAGGGGTGTACCAAGGATACCTGAGATAGTGCGTGGATATTAACTTAGTGGTTATTAGTTTGCTTAATGATTTACTTTTTCCCACAGGTTTTTAATGGTACTTCTGACTGTGGAGTCTACTTCGCTTTCAAACCAGTTGGTACAAAACTACCTCGAAACCTTTATGCTAAAGGCCCTTCATTATCACAAGTTGTTGAAACGCTTGAAGTAACACACAAACTTGGTTATGTACACAGGTATGTAGTATTGTTAGTTTTGTTGTGTGTGATATTGTTTATTTTTGATATTGTGTTTAGGGACGTTAGTAGAGGGAATATCATCATGTATAATAATGAGTTCATTCTTATTGACTGGAGTACAGTCGTAAAGATTGGCTCTAAAAAGCCTTATTCTGGGACACTTGTGACAGCATGCCCACATATCCAGCAGTGCCGGTTGAACGGCAAACTAGTTGTCAACCACCCAGCTCATGACCTTGAAGCATTAGTCAGGACTTATATTATTAACTATCAGTACACTGATAGCACTGCTAAAATGTTGAAGGCTTATAGAAGTATAAATTGGAGAAATGTCAGAGTGAAGCAAGATAAGTTGCTTGATGCCTTCAATGCTTATTGGAAAGGTGCTTTTGCAGATGAAACTAATAAAAAAGGTCTTGATCTAGCTAGAAAATGTGACTATGAGGCCTTGAAGAAGTGGTTTGATGCTTCAATGATAAGATATGATACACGATATGATGAAATTTTATTTGCAAAGGTGAATGAATTGTTAGAAGATAATGTTAATAAGAGCGACAATGGTGATCTAGTTATGACTTCTTTTCCTAGTGAATAAACAAAAACACTGAAACCGCGTTCTAGGATAGCCTTAAAAGATATTGTAATAACACAGTAACAAATTTTACCTGCAGCCATCAACTTCCATCTTTATAAACATGACGTTAGACCAATCCTCAATCCCAACAAAAGCTATTGCAAGACGATCTGGGAGGAAAGGAACACACTGTCCCTGACCGATAGCTCTGGCGCAGAGCGAGCGTGTGTGGTTTATTTACATAACACGATCGCATGTACATGAATAAATGAAGAAAACGAAAATTTTTTTCAAAGGGCGGTAGTTAGTGGGTGGGTGATTTCTGCTTGCTATCGAATAAACTGCTTCATTTGGTTGCTTGTCTTTGTTGGATCAGTCCAGCTCGTTCAAACGCCTGAAATGTCTCGCATGTTCAGACGTATTTGCGGTTGGACAATCGCCTGTAATTGCTGTCCTTGTACCTTGTTTGAGCACAAGCTAAATAACGCCTAAATGTGTGAGACAGCAGCACTTGTGAGCTGGGACCAGCATCGCTTTTGAGACAGCTGAATACTCCAGAACCCTCAACATCAAAAAGTAGCGTTACACTAGTAATTAATCACGTGGCAAACGCGCTAAATCACAAAGTTTGGTTGAGCCGAACATTGAGCATGTTTAATCGTATCAGTATGTAGCTACTACATATGTAACGAGAGATGCATGAACAGAATAAAAAACAGCAATTCTATGTTGTCAAAACAGTTTCTGTAATGACACCATTGTGGCTCGCTTGTAGTACAGCAAAGAAGGATCTCTTGATTTTTCAAAGAGGTATCGCTTGGTTGAAATTGGCGTATAGTCAACCCTAGTGTTTGTTGTTAAAAATAACACTGATCATAACATGTGATTCAGATTGTAGCCAAAAAGTCAAGACAACATCTTCTCTCCGCCGTATGTTGTATATTACCTTATATTTTATACTCATATGCGCTTACGCTCCTTTTGTAACGGTACACGCGACACAAATCTATTTGCATTGGGGTTTTTTTTAATCACGTGACTCTACGTAGGAGAGTCGTTTAATGGCAGAGTGTTATTGACGCCTACTTCTGTTACATTTTGTCAAAGCGCAAACCTAGATACAACGAATACTACAGCAGATGACATTTATCTATTAAAATTCCTGTTAGCGTGTAAGTAGGGCCTGGTTTTCAAAAAAAGAATTATTCCAAAAAACAACTAAAACGCCAACTTACGAAGTGATTAGATCCTCCGAACTTGCCTAGAGAATGGGTTACAGTATTAGACTCCACCTTATATCTCCAGATTTATGACGTAGGCCCATCCGGAGCGTCTGGAACAATACACGAGTTAATGCCTGGGTTTAATTTATCCGAAACACATGCTTGGTCACATTTTCCAAATAACATGGGACCTGGTATTTTTTTTTCTTTTCTTTCGAAAAACTCTTTGGTGCTCATTGTTGTACTTATAGTTGCGGGTGTAAATTACGTTACGGAAGCAGCTGGGTCTTATAGTATCTCTACGGATGGCGTCGTTGAGATAGATGTTACAGATACGATGAAAAGGTGGTTGGATCCAGATGTAACGAAGAATACTGGGTGGCTTATTAAACGTAGTAAGTTTTTTTGTCGTTTGTTTAAAAGGTTGTTTCAAACTATCTAATTGTACAAAAGACAACCCTCATGGTATCATTGATTGTGGTTCCGTATATAAACCAAGACTTGAGATTACATTAGGATCCTTCCCAGTTCCATTTACATGCTTTACTTACAAAGATCCACGCACGTGCTAAAAAAAAAATATCCCTAAGATTTATTCACAACTTACCAAAAAAGAACCAACGAAATGTTCGTTGTGAAAGAACTTCTTTCGTTTGGTATAAGACTTATAACTTGAACGCTCACTTTGGTTTAGTTGGATTAATAAACTACCCTGAACCATTCATCGCTTATACTCGCTTTTGTGCTTTTTGTGCAGGTCCTGATTTATTCAAAGAAGGGTTTGCACAGCTTATGCGCGAAATGTTGGAAGAATCAGGTGGAAATATGGTCTTAAATGGCATCCAAGTAGCTACAACAATAGTAGAACCTATTGCAGATACTGGTGGTATGTTCCTAAATCACCATTTCTCGACTTAGCGCTACTAAACTTTGCTTAGCTGGATTCTGTACAAGTTTGCCTCCAGATCTCAACACAAGAGAAGTGGAAGTATCTTTCGAGTACGCACATGGACTTGTATGAGTTTGTGTAGATGTCTAAATATAATTTCAAGAGCTGGTCTAGTTCGGTTAGCGTTTGATACCCGTTTTGAGTATACTACAAAGCTTCCTGAAGAAATAGGTACTCTCGCAGTGTACGTTTACTTTCAATAACAAGTATTTTGTTTAATAGCTTGTCGATCGTTTGAGTGCAGTGATGACCAAGTACTATCAATGGTACCTTTCAAGGCGAGATATTAACAGGGGACTCTATATTTATTAGAAATGATGTATTGATCAATGGTAACTTCAGTGTACAAGGTATTGACAAGCTTCATTCTTTCTTCTTTCTTTTAATTTTCTTTCATTCAAAAAGGTCAAATCAAAATTGAATCAACAGAAACTGTACTCACTATCGAGGGATGTGTATCAGCAACAAATGGTATCAATATTCAATTGGATGACAACGAGACATATGTAGAAGGACAACAAATCATTGAACTATTTACACCTTGTGACATTGATGTACGAAATCATTTTTATTGATAGTTTTTTTTTAAAATATGACCACCTCCAATTAACTCCATGTTTAGAACACAAGTTTAATTTTGACAGGTGGTGGTGCAGAGGTACCTCGACCTTATTATTAGTAAAGTTTAAATTAACGCTAAAAAGAGAGATTGTGCAGAACTAATTGCTGAATCAAGTTTATCAGCACGAAGAATAACTGTATCAATTTCTGTTGATGAGAGTGGCTGTGGTAGCACTAACGTAGGTGGTGCTAAATCATCGTTCAACAAGAATGCACATATCATTATTCCAGTCATAGTTTCTATTGCTGTTGTGATAACACTTGTTTTAATAGCAGCCATTGCTGTGTACAGGTAACACACAACATTTATAGGACCTTAAACAATTGTGTTTCTGACCCGCTGTATTACTAGATACCAGCGATTCCATGACATAAAAATTCCAGCATTATCATCGTTCCGTGACCGTTGATTTTACACAAACTTTTTTTTATCTCCAAAGGGGAGAACTAGCGTTTTTTGTGAAAAAAACTCATATTAAAAAATAAACGACATGAAAACAGTGGTCTATTAAAAATGTTCTACGTATGCAAGCAACAAGTTCACGTGCCCAATTATTTAATAATCGTTAATCAACAATTGTATAAAGTATATAGAACCAACTGCAAATGGAAATGGAATAGCTCTCCGATCAGGAAGATAAACAGAATTGAGCACAGAAACTTGGTTTATTATTTTCATTTTTTACAAAGGTGCACTCCCAGACTCACAGGTTTAGCGTATTTTTCGTTGTGTGGTTCATCAAGGTCTAGTAATGTGAAATGTTTTAAAAAAGCTTTCATATACACGTGCAACGGTCTTCTAAATTCTACAAAATCTGTTGAAAATTTTCCCCATCTAACAAATGGTTATTGATACAAACTCGAATTTCAAACTCACTGTAGATGTGCTGTATGAGTAGAAAGATATGACATATAGAAATCTCTATAGTTTTCTGCCTTTGTAACTGAGAAACACGGATGCAAGAAGACAGCAATGACTTAAAATCAAGTATAAGAAAAAACGAAAAAAATTCCTCTTGTGTTGAACTTTACCTCGTCCTTTTGGTACAAGTACTCTACTGAATGCCTTAATAGTACTCTCTAGATCAGGTGTATCCATTAGAACATAATTAGATATAATCAAATCAACAGAGTTATCAGGTATATGCTTCAACTCTTCGACAGAGTCAACCATTAATTTGGCTGGAGGATCAATATCACAACAGTTCTTTTTAGCAAGTTTAATCATCTTAGGACTAATATCAACACCAATAACCTGGTCCATTTGTCAACATTACATGTGCTTGTGAAGCATCAGTACCTGTTTAGGCGCTTTAGCGGTCAATTTTCTGACCAGGTAGCCATTTCCACATCCTGCGTCCAGGATGACTTTGTTCTATCTCAAACTGTAAACACAGTTAGAGCAACTCATTTGTCTTACGCTGATATCTCCAACATGCTTCCAAATGAATTTATCGGAGTTTTCGAGCCTGTTCTTGTCACCTTCAATTCCAATCCATGCATTCCATTCTATCAAGTGTTAGACATACGCTTGAGACTATTGTACAATCAATTACGCGCGTTTCTTTGTTTTACAGCAATGAAGGCTCGCAATTAGCGTAAAAAGTATTAATACCTTCTGCTTTACCATCCCATACCTCTGCTACGTTTACTGCCATAGTGTTTCCTTTTAAATGACTAGAATATGACTTTTGTAGAAATGTTACCAACTTTTCAACAATCTCTGTCTTTGGAGCTTTGTGTGGCACAACCTCTAAAAAGATACAACTCTTCGGATTCACACGTGGTTTGACAACAACAGTACATGTAGTCATACTCACAGAGCATGACACGATTCAACTTGGACAAGACCTCACAAAACGTGTGCAGAGTCTAGAGGCGTTGTTTTACTTTTACACTATTTTCAAACACCTTCTAGTTGAAAACCAAGTAAAGCTAAGACACCCGAGAACATCTGAGATAATGTCAAGTATGCTGATAGTCCCCATAGACGAACATTAAGTCCAAACCATTCGTAGTATTTATACATTTTTGTACTCATTGGCAGGTCTTCTACAATGCGTTAATGCAAAGCAAACTACAAAGTCAAGTTCTATCTGGTACGTACGTTCTTCTAGCTCTGTGAGGAATACAGTTCGTGCACAATAAAAGAACATGCTTTGCATATATTTTAAAGGACGTACACCTAACCGAGTATTCAAGAGACGTAGTAGATCACTAAAAGACTTTGTTAATTCAGTGCTTTAGGAGTATGGGAAGTTTTACAGTTTGTAACATCTGATACTTACTTTGTCTTCAAGAGGAGTACAAGTGGTGGAGGTATTTCTTGTAGGATATGAGTTATCTGGTCCAAGTACTTGCCTATATTATCACGCATAGATTCTTTACTCATTTCTGTTTCAAGTTGTAGCTGTGTCTTTCCTTTGCTGTAAAAGAACCTCAATAAGACAAGAAGTATTCTGTAATATACTTACGCTTCCTTCCAAGGTGTAGCTGTTATCATGGCAGCAAATAATCGATAATTATCAACACCAAGAAGCTGTGCATATTTTGCAATATTATCTTCATCTTTTTTGAGAATAGACATCCACAACTTGCTGTAGTTATACCTGAACAATAAGTGTTAGAATCAATAGGATACATATATTTTACTAGAGAAGGACATACCTAAAGTCATCTTCGTATTGCAAGCACAATCCATTATCAAGTAATACTACTTGAAAATCACCACTCTTTTCTGGATGTTTTCGAACCATGATCTGACACAAGATGTGGTGAGCTTTTTTCTTGATTATATGAGGTGGTAGTAACACGTACATTACCGGCATGTGGATCACAATGTACGAATCTGTATCGGAAAAATGAGGTTGAGAAAGTTATAATAAGTGTAACGTACCCATGGGAAAAAATTTGAGTATTAAAAATATTGTTTACACAGCGTGCTACAGCGCTTGGTTTAGCACCAAGTGCTTTGAGACCTTCGATATCATTTGCAAGAGACCCACGAATAAACTCTTGAACTAGAATAACTTTTGTTGTATATCTCTAAACAAGCATGTTAGAGGTTTAGTTTAAAAGTACATCAACTTTTTTTTTTTTTTTTTGGAATGTACCTCATGTATAATAGGTGTATGAAAAGTTGGATCGTCAGCAAATAGTTCTCTCATTCTATTCGCATTATGGGCCTCTAATTCAAAGTCTAGTTCTTGAGGTAAATTTCGGTGGAGCTCTCTTTATGTTTGTTAGTGCTTTTGAAAAAAACGATTGACAACTTTACTTTACCTAATAAGCCACTCGAATTTATAGTTTGGGAATACCTTAGCCTCGGTGTTAGAACAACGAATAGTGTACTTCATTCTTACCTTAGATGCTATTGTAACAAGTAATGTAACAGTTTTAACATCTGCCCATGCCTAATGTCAGAGTGAGTTCAGTAGCTTCAGATATTTCAGTGAAAGCACGTACTTGTTCTGATACATCAAAATATTGCACCTAGAAATATGTAACTAAATGGTTTTCAAGATCGTAATACGGTGTACCTTCACTGCTACTTCTTCACCTGTCTTTAATTTACCACGATGAACTTGTCCGAGACTCGCAGCGGCAATAGGTTTCTTATCAAACTAGAAATGTCATTGTTAACATTGACACGAAATGTCACATTTTACCTCTTCAAAAATATCCGAAGGAAGCCTACTGAAGCAACTTTTGAATTGTTCTTCAACTTGCTCATATGGAACAGGAGGACATTCATTATATAAGCCAGAAAAAGTAGTTGTATACTCTTCAGGGATTATAAAAAAGACTTGACATGTGTTGCCCAATTTTTACGTATACACCTCCTTGTTCTTTAAATAATTTCATTAATTTATCAGCAGAGCGTTGGTGTATCTATAGTTTTGGTGAGCACGTGAGTGGAATCAAGGTGGAAATCACTTACAGTTTTTAGCGTGTTGTTGTACTCTTCTCCTTTGAGGTCACGTAGAGAGTAATAATAGTCGTAGCCAACGCCGAAAGCGACAAATCTATTGGAACCAAAGTCAGGTTTTCTTAAAGGAGGTTAGATAGGCGTACGATGTTTTTATAGCGCGCGCAACTTGTCTGCAAGCTCTTTTAACTGGGTAAATCAATCCTGCGAGTGGAACCAAAGAAAGAAGAAATAGTTTGGTGCTCATAGATGTCTTTGCCACTGTGGCTGCTTCAACAGCCACTTGACGTGTAAAAACTTTATTATACTTACGAAAGTTAGCGTAAAACATATGTGGACGCGTACAGATTGTTTTAGAGCGAATCTAGCTGAAAACGGAGCAATTGTATGTGTGACGCTTCTAGACGCGTATTGAAGCGCCGTACGACGCCTTACGCTTGCACCAGGTAATTCAAATGCGTACATGGTGTTTTTACTGGGTATGAGACATTGTATGTGAAGTCACGTTTAAAGTTCTTGTGTACTTCTGCTGACCAGCGCACTACCTGTAGTATTGTCTGTTGTACCAAACACGTTGACATTACCGTCATTGATGCCATAGTGACAGACCTGTGCCTATCTGACAAGTATTAAATTTAGTGTTTGTGCTGTTATGGAAGAAACGCTTATAGATTGGGTGGAGAAAGTTGTTGAGTGCAAATTGGATGCAAATGATTTACATGGGTAATAGTCAGCCTAAAATGATTTACGTTGTTAACAGTGCGTAGATCTCTCCGCTCTGGCGTTGTACTGTGCAAGTACGTAGTGACAACGTTATTTGTTTCGAAATGTATGTCTAAATACACCCTAGGCTCGTTTCTAAACTTAAACCCGACGTCATAGATGATTTTAATGACGGGGAAGGCAAACTACATACTTTGCTTGAACGGGTACGTTTTAACACGTAAACCGCTCAAACACATCATAAAACGGCGCCTAGGAGAACATTGGCATTTTTTTAGACAGCTGTTGGCAACTTGGTATTCCGTCCGATGAACTCTTCGTTACAAGTGACCTTCACGAGGATGAGGGCATGGACATGGTACAATTAAATTCACACAAGTACGTTCAAACCGCTTATCATGATGTTCAGGTTCTAGGTTGCATAAAAGCAATAGCAAGGGAATGTCCTAACTGGGGATGGACTGGAATAACACTTGCTTCAGATGAAGCCCAAAGCGGAAGTGAAATTCCTCATGCAACTAGTTCTCCCTCAAAAGTTGGTAGTGTAAACTCTAGTGTAAGTGAAGAGACACTACAAGAACTGGAAGAGCTTCGAGCTGACTTAGAACGCGCAAGAGAGGACTTGGGGGAGATTCACGATGGTAAGAAAGAAAACAAAAAACTTTTCAATTGCTGTTCCAAAAAATCGCAGTTTCTTGACATACTTCTTTTAGAGATGGATCAACAGAAACTTATGTATGATAGCGAAATAAATTTACTTGAAGAAAATGTTCTCGATTTAGAGGATCAAATTGATGTATTAATGGAGGTAAACAAACAAAAACTCTTTCGAGTTTAGAAATGAAACACTTCTAATCCTATATTTTTCTTGTCATTTTTGTTAACACAATGTCAAGGAAAATCGAAAGATTGTTTATGCCAATGCAAAGCTTGAAGGACAAGTGAAAGGTATTGCGAATAAACATAAATCTACCGCTGAAACAGAGGTACGTATAACATATTTTTACGTTCTTGAAAAAGCAGTACAAAATGCTTACAGTTTGTTTAAATAGATGGTAAAAGATTTAATCAACAGGCTTTCAATGGAGGAAGAAGAGAATAATAAATTAATCTCTGAACTACAACGTAAGCTTAGAGAAGCTAAGGAACAACTATACAATGTAGAAGACGCCAATATTGAGCTTGAGTACCAAGTAACAGAATTGCAGGTACCCAAAAAAAAGTTCACTTTTTTTCCATCTGTAGCTAATACATTGTACTCAGACAAGGCTTAATACAGTTTCTCAGTTTGAAACAACATCTGATGAAGCTATGGATCAAATAAAGAGCCTACGTGCTGAATTACAAGAATCAACAGCAAAAACTGCTGATTTAGAAGCAAAGAGCACTAGAGATACTGATGCATTAGCATCTGTTCGTATGCTAGCTCAAACAAAGTTTGAGGAAGTAAAGAAGCTAGAAAAGGAGAAAATGCTATTGAATGATGAAATGCTAACAAAGAAGAATGCTTACACAATGAAGATTAATCAGCTCAACGTACGACATGAGTTTTTTTTCTGTTTTTTTATCTTTCATCAAACGTGTTTAAACAACAATTCTCCGTTATAATATAGCAAAAAATACATTTGTTTGAGTACATCAATTCACATGCAATGGCCTTGTGTTTTAAGGGCTTACTTGTAATAACTACATAGGACGAGATAAATCGTGTTTCTGTTGAGAATTATAAATACAAAGAAACAAATGATAACTTAACACAACAAGTTGCTGATCTTCATAAAAATGCAGAAAAAGCAGGTAAACCTGTTGGTGCTATAGACAAGAGTAAGCTTAACTATGAAGTGAGATACAGAGGACTGGGTACGTTCTTCTTTTTGGTCTTCTTGGTTTTTTTCTTAATTTGAATTTTCAAACTTTTTCTTATTCTTGTGTAGAGCGCCAATTAGCTGGCTTGACAACAGCCAGAGATAACGCTGATGCACGCATTGAGTCTCTTCTTTTACAGTTACAAATGGAAAAGAAGCGTGTTGATGAGTTAGCACTCTCTGAAGCTGGGTTAAAGACTCAAGTCGGTAAGATGAAGAACCACTCTAGAAATGCTATAAACATGGCAAAAGAAGAGATAATGCTCTTAAAGAAACAAAAGACAATACAAACAAAAGCTCTTGCAAGAGCTGAGAGTAATATAAAGGGATTAAAACTAAACCTAAGCTCTCTAAAAAGTCAGCATACAATACTTGTTAAACAAAAAGTTAATCAACGTGCATCTCTTCAAATAAATGCACCTGGACAAAGTAGTGATAAGATTAGAATGCTTGAACAAGAGCTTGTTAATGTAAAAAGAACACACGCCAATACACTGGCAAAGATTAAACAACAGATCACTGAAGAGAGACAAAGAGCTAAAAATAGGTACAAAGAGTCATTTGTTTTTTGCTTTTCGGATTTTCTCCTTCTTTCTTCTTTCTTTCTTCTAAATACGTGTTCTTGTAGAGAGGCTGAGTATAAGAAACAAGCAGATACAGCGAATAGTAGGCTAGTGGAAGAACTACAAAAGCTTAATAACCTAAGACAACGGTTTATTGCTGTTTCTAAAGAAAAAGCAGATGTTGAGATGAAGCTTGCAAAACTAACAGAAATCAATAATAAACAACATAAAGAGATACAAACAGTCAAAGAACATGCCAACGAGAAGAAGAAAAAGAGGTAACAGTAATCACTCCTCTACCACCTCGTTGGTAGTCACTTAAAGTTGCTTGCTAACTGTTTTTTTGTCGTAGACGTCAAACTATTGCTTTGCGACAACAAAATGAAGCTAATGTTCATGCTCTCATTGAAAAGAATAGAGCTAAACGCCAAGACCGTAGCACTGTTTATTTAGCCAACTCAAGGCAAACAAGCAAACCGCTTCCTCCTAGACCTGCACGGAAACCTTCAAGGTTGACTGCACCTCCATTATCACCAAAAGTAGTTAGCACAAAGAAGACAAACTTGAACCGCAGATCACGTCTTGTTAAGCTAGATATTACTACAAAACCAGCAGTTCCTCCTAGAAAAGGTAAACCTACTCAACCACGGGAGAGTGCATCAGGAGATTTTTATTACAATCAAGCTGTTGGTATTGGTATGTCTTGTTTTTCGCTGTTGTTTTGTTTGTGGTTTTTTTCATCTGTTTGACTTACTGTTGTATAGGTCCTAAAACTATATCTTACCTTCAAAAAAGCATAGAAAGGATACTTCGGTACGTTGTGCAAGATATATATTTCTTTTATTTACAAAGCATAGTGGACAGAGGCAAACGAGGGATGAAGCGAAAATAATTGCAGAAAACCTCAACAAACTTTTTGGTACGTCAGATTTATTTCCCACTGATTTTTGACGGTTTACAGCAACTGATGCTGGAAGACGTATATTTGCATACCTCCTACAGGAAGCTGTTAGGCTTAACCGCATTCTCCTTGTCGGATCATTCACAGCACTAAAAAACATAATCGAGTCTTCGTTGAAGTACTTTAATCCAAAAAATAGGCACGTGCTCTTTTATTGTTCATTTTGAGCTCTTTGTTTCATCGCTGATGGTATACCCTAAAGGTCTGATTTTACTGGATTGAAGATGATACTAGAGTTATCATATGATGTTAGATATAATCAACCTGATGGCGAAAAGGTCTTCTTGAAGGTTAGTCATTCACCTTTTTTTTCAACTGAAAGAAAAGCAGTCTCTTATTTTTTCTTCAATAGGACAAGATTAAATCACACTTGATTTGGGCTGAGATGTCTTTCTGGCAAGGTATGGTTATTGATATAGTGTTAATATATGATCTGATGTTGTATAGAGTACTGGTGGCATAAAATAGGAAAATCTTTTGCTGCTGCAAGAAATACACCTCAAATCAATACAAACTTGTTCATTACAAGTCAACTCAAGACTTTCAGTACGCTTCATTTTATTTGAAAAATGATTACACAATTCGATTGCAATCGATATAAACTAACTATGGTGTTCTTTAGCTCAAGTAATATGGGGTTTTGGTCAAATGAATAAGGAAAAGGTGATTGCTGCTGTACTAGATATTGCAGTAAAAAGTGGATTACCTCCTTTTTCCATGAGACGTGTTCGGCAAGAGATTGGCGGTTGGATTGCTCAAGGTAAAGCAAAACCAAAACGTACACGATTTCAGACAGTTATGCTTGGTAATAGTCCAATTCCAGGCACGTGATAACAGAATTTATTGGTTTTTGTTCTGCCTTTTTTTTTTTAATGTTGTTTGTTTAGATAAACCTGGTCGTAATCCTTATGTGTAAAAGAAATAAAAGTAAAATCATACCATTATGTACTGTTAGTTTCTTGTAATCTATAAAGCGGAACTCACCCACATGTGGTATCTCAGCAGTTGTTTAAAGCGTGATAAACAAAAAAAAAGTTCACAGTTTTTCGAACCAAAAGAATGAAAAATTTGTTGTTGATGAATTCACCTGAGAGTGTACACATACGCTCTAATGAATGTATTTTTGTTGTGGGGTTTTTACACGAGTGAGTACACAGCAAAGAATAGCATTTCCGAGTATGTGTAAGAAGATACATTGAACCCAGGATCATTAACCTTAAAGCTATCTGATGCTTCATCATATCCAGTAATAAGTACCCAATGTTCTCCATTTCTTACGTTTACAATAGTACCAATATTGCAATCCTTTTACAAAAACCAGTCAGTCCTGAAGAGCTGTCACGTGATTGTACCTTGGATAAGTTTATCAAGTCATTTTTGGATACATTTTCAACAAACTGTTTGATGTGCACAGGACCAAGAGCTGATACAGAGTCCCTTATGAAGAGTTAAATAAGGGAGACTAAACATTTAAAACTTAATTAAGTCGTACCAAATAACTAAGTCATCAGAAGCATAGCCTCCATTATTTGTTAACCAAGTATTCAAAGATCCTATTTAGCAAAACTTAATCGCGAAAAAAGGTGGACGATTTCGTACCTGGATTGGCAAGACTGCCGTTAATGTTCACACCACTTGACGCCAATAACATTGCAATATCAGTAACTGCACATCCTGAGCTACATAGCGTATTTTTGGGAGATCTACCCAAAGGATCACTAGCACAATACGTCAGAGAGAACTTCAAAAAATGAAAAAAAAAAACCCAGTAAAGTCGGATGTTGTTTTAACGTACTATTTCCATTGTGGGTTGCATTGACTGTAGTAGTGGAAATCGCAAGTTGGAGTAACTGGGTCTAACCCATCCAAATAGTTTAAGTCGACCTAATCAGAGAGTTTAGAGTGTATGCTGTAAAACTTCATAAAAAAATACCAACATACACCGCTATTGCACAAGTTTGTAGTTCCCTTGTATTGCTTGATTGTAGGATCAGTCCAACCACCTTCCATTGTATAAGCCAACTGAAAATACTAACTATACCATACCAAATGCTTGGCAGTCGTAGTCATCGAAACTTGCAACTCCATCATAGTGAGCATACCTATTTTTTTTTAAACATTTCGTACTAGCCTACTAAAAACGTACCATAACAAAGTGTCGTTGTAAGCATCGAATCCATCTCCAAAAATAGGATACCACGTGTACCTTGTTTTAGAATATAAATAAAAGAGAAACAAATGAGAAACGATCGAAATCACTTATTCTAGGAGGTTATATTCTAATTTCTTACCTGGCTGAGTATATGCCCCAAGTATGTCCAGAATCTATGGCACCTGCAACAAGAGACTTCATAAATTCCCTATTATCAGAAACAGATGAATGCCAATATTGAGTTCCTTCAATATCAAGCCAAATCTAACAAAAGTTGGTAAGTTTCCAAATTCGATGATGCGGCAAATACAAAAAAGGAAAAGTCTTGGACAGTTTTTGTCTCTGTCAAGAAAAAAGGGTTACCACTTACAGTACTATACGTTGCATTGAATCCTTCCAAGTATGAGACCATGTCTGACACTTGAGAATAACCTGTTGTTCCACAAGTAGGGCAAGGGAAAACTTCCCAAAAGTCAGACTTTTGCATCAAAAAAACGCGCGGAGTTTGGTAAATTATCATCTCTCCAGAAAAAGGCTTTCGAGATTTCGTACCGTATACATCGATGTCTTTTATACCCGCATCTCTTGCGTTATATATCGTGTGCGGTGCAACTGGATCTGGCTGTCCAACAGATTGGTAGCCCTAGAGTAAGTTTAAGGCTAAAACTATCACGAAATAGCGACATACACGTATAATAGCGTAATCGTAGCCTGCTGCTTTGATACATCTCCAAGCAGTAATATCTATCGACGATGACACGTCTACAGCTTTACGTGCGTACGTTACACCAAGAAGCAGCAAAAGAAAAGCAAATGCGTTCCCTTTAAGCATTTTTAATTGCAAACCGCGTTTTACAAAGATTGACTAACTTTTTTTTGACCGTTTTTCTTCCAACATTAAAAAATTTTGTTTACATTCTTTATTTACATTTACACTACGTCCTCACCTCATAGAGAAGTATGTACAAAAAAGAGGTGGGGTTATTTTAAGGCACCCAGCATGCTCTTCCGTTGGTTTCTAAAGTAGTACTAATGATATCTTCGAAACCTTCCCACTGCAAAAAAAAAAAGTGAGAAAAAAAAGTTGTGATAAGTTCGTTATAGTCGTGTACCCCGACTTGATTGCGTGCTAGTGGTTTTGTATATATAGATTTCGAAAGGTAGCCCATGTTGTAGAACGTAAGCTTGCTGTTAAAAAGCGCAATGAGTTACAAGAAGGAGTGTACAAGAACAAAAACTTACCGTGATCCAATCCAACCTCTAGCCAGTAGACGAGATAACAGAGATGTCTCTAGAATCTAGAACCATATTAAATCATAATAGTATTATACACATCTTACTGCTCTAGATGCTTCCGAAGACGGCACAGAAAACGTGTTTTTCATAGTTGAATCTGCAACTGTAAATCTTACCTATTGGGCTTTTTAGTTTCAAAAATAAAGACAAAAAACACTTTACCATGCCATCACTTTCGTCTTCAATACTGACACGTGTTTTATTCTGCATATCAGGGCAATACTAAGAGATGTTATATTGAAATAAACGCGACTGACAGCCCAGCAAAGAAGAGAACACCCAATAAGCATGACTTACTTGAGGTATTTGTCCATGCACAGTAACAATTATATCAGCTACAGTGTATACAATGCCATCGATTGGCGCAGTCCAAGCTGCACCTACAGTTTGAAGTAGGGATAATTTTATAATCTTGTCATTGCCCACACGAACAAAGACGCCATCAAATACATCCTTCAAAAAAAAACTTAGAATAGAATTTTCTATGCACAAAGAACTCATAACAGGTTTCTGTAACGCGCTTGGGTCCTTCAAACCTAACAAGGTTGCGTACAAGTACTGGCGCCTTATCTGGTCTATCTTTCAAAGGCTCTGTAAATAATGTGGTGAAGTCTGGGTATGATAAGAACTACGCGTGTTAAGTGGAATTAGATGTGTTTTAGCGCGTACCTCCGTTGTTGAGGAACCAATCGTTGAAATTGAAAATAACGGCGCTGTATTTACTTTAATATAGTTCTAGGTTCATTAGGTTTCTATTACGTGCGTTTTACGCTCCATACCTCATACCATGTCAATTTGTTAAACGGCTTTTTCATTATACGTAACCTTTGATTTACTAAGCGCTTGTTGGTGTTAGCAATAGATTATTGTAGCATGATGTACTAGGCACCTGCCAATAAAGCTGATGTTCTTTTCCACGCTTGTTTAAGGTGCCACATACAGCCACTAGTTGTTTTGAGCATTCTCATAACAGTTATTTCTACGTACTGACATTTAGCACTTCTCGTACAGTTAAGCTATCAAGCAACAGCCTGACCATGTCGCTGGGTAATGAAAGAACTGTAATTGTGCCTGGATTGCTCCCTACTGTACCATTAATCATAATACCGACTGTATGTGCGTTGTACCGCCGTTGCCCATTGAACTAGCCTAAATACAATTGTATGCTTCATGAACTTAACGCAACTTGGGTTTAAGGAGCTCCAACGCTGACTGTTAGCTCTTCAAATACCTCAAGCAATGTCTCTCCGCGTATTTTTTGGTACTACACGCCATACTTATTTGCACGTTAACGGTTTTACACAGTAAGACACGGACAGTGTACAATGAACTTACAAATTGGAAGTATCATTGGTGGGCAGCAAAATGAGTCTCCTCTAACAGATTTGGGCAGAAATCAAGCAAAAGCAACTGGTACTGCACTGAAATACATCACACCTTTGCTGACTCATTAAAGGTGTATGTTTTAAAAAGTCTGGCGTAAAATTTAACGCTGTATACGCTTCTACTGCTGTTCGCGCCACAGACACTGCAAAAATCATCATAAACGAGATGGGAGGTAATGAATCTGATATACAGTTCCGCTCCGATATTCTAGAACTCTCTCAAGGTACCCCAAATGACTTGACAACTGAATGCTGAATTGACACTTTTGCAGGTGACTGGGAAGGCAAGGACCGCAACAAATACCACACACCTGAAGTCAAGGCACAGATGGAGAAACAAGGATGGGAGTTCTCAGGTAAAAGAGTCAGCAAATCATCTGAGTTGACATGCGTTCAATGAAAAAAATGACTGGACATTTACTGACACATTGTTTTATAGCACCAAATGGTGAATCCATAAAACAAGTAGCAGACCGCTTTTCAGCGTTTCTGAAGAAGGAGGTTATCACTAAATGTCCTCCTGCTGGCGAGAAGAAAGACGTTCTCGTAGTATCGCATGGTTTGGCCTTAAGAGGACTTTTCCATTCTTTATTCGGATTGAGCAACACGTCCTTAGCATGGGCATGGCAGCTTGATAATTGTGGTGTATGTGAACTACGCTACTTGGGCGATAAACAAGCTTGGGTACTTAACAAGTGGAATTACACGCCATACGACACAATTTCATGAAACAAAGCAACAACAATAAAAAAAACGTTAAGTCTTGTTTACACTGTAGTTCGCGCCCGTTGTCATGGAGCAAGTTATTGATGGTGTTGATACTGCAAATATACCTGTAGTATCTGTACCAGATCTAGAAAAACAAGAATGGGCGCGAAGAATGAGAATAAAGTTCTCTCCTAAAGATATGGTTGATGAAAAAGGCCAATTTAAGCCTGAGTATCCTTTACATAGAGACTATTGCGTATTTATGGTATTTTCTTAACGAATTAGATACTTTAAGCCAAACCCGTTTTCTGTTGAAGAACGCAAATGGACAAACGTAGAGAAGGATCATCTCATATCTGGTATCGCGAAATATGGTATAGGCAACTGGAATGACATACGCGCGGAATTCTTGCCTCTATGGGTTCGTAAACGCATAAAAACACTAGCATAATCACAATTTAGACACCTGCTGAGCTGCGCGTTAAAACTCAGAGGCTTATTGGCAAACAAAGTCTGAAATGGTTAGAAGCGCCTCGAAAAGTTACTAGACGCATAATTTATAATAGGTACATCGATCAGAGGTGGAAAGGCAAAAAATGGCACATTGGCAACGAATTTCGGTTAAACAAAGCTTTGGGCACTGAAACAGGATGCTGGAAAAACGGTATGCTCGTCAAGGATGGCGAAGGTGTAGTAGAAAGAATGTTCCTTGAGAAAAGAGATAAATCAAAAAAATAGAAATGCCACTCAGTGTACAGCGTTTCTATCACTTGTACATTTAAGTTTATCAATATTTTGTAGTGTAGCGTATTGTTATCATTCAATGCCGGACTGTTTTTGCCCTCTCTTGCAACTCTGAATTTATCACGTGACGGACAGGTTATTTTTATCACGTGTAAAAACTTGCTAAGAGGTATTTTTTTGTTCTCTTGTTGAGGCTATAAGACCATTTAATTGAATGTAAACACAAATTAGTATTTGACTTCGAGGAGTTCAGTGTAAAACGTGATGACAAACATTTCAACGAAGAAAGTATTGCGCTATTTATTGTAGTTTACCAAAAGAAAAGCGAAAGCTAGCTCTGTTGAGCTACAGGTACATTACCAGACTTGTTAAGTTTTTGTGTCGTTTTTTTTTCCGTCTTTCAAAAATCACTTGTGAACAACATCAACAAGGTAAGCACCAATGAAAATCCTCCATACAAACCTTTTATTACCAACCTTCACTAACGGATTGTTTCTACAGCGAAAAACAATACAGAAAGAAAAAAACAATGTCGGTTCAACAGAGACAAGCTTATAACGCTGCTAAAGCAGAATCTATAAGGTACATAAACAATACTGCGTTATTTGAGTAAAAAAATCCTAAAAACGTGACTAGAAACGCTCAAGGTGATGTATTGAGTGGTGATGCTCCACAGAAGTTCAGAGCGCCTGATCCAGAGGTACAACTAATCCTTGTTTAGTTACAAAGATTGTCGGTTAACATGAGCCATTTTAGAGTATAAGGAACGCTCAAGGAGACGTAATAAGTAACAGCCAACCAAACAAATTCAGAGCTCCTGATCCAGAGGTAGCGAACGGTTTTTTTTTTGGTTTTTTTTGGGTGTTCTTCGATTCCCTCGGCTAACTAGTTTTCAGAGTATTCGTAACGCTCAAGGAGATGTAGTTAGTAACAGCCAACCGAACAGGTTCAGAGCACCTGACCCGGAGGTAATAAAACGTGCTTAATGCGCTTTACCTCAACACTATACACGTGCCTAGATGCTAACAAAAAAAAAATTGATAGAGTATTCGTAACGCTCAAGGAGATGTCGTAAGTAACAGCCAACCAAATAAGTTCAGGGCCCCTGATCCAGAGGTATTAACTAGATACCTGTAATTAATAATCTAACAAACGTAGAGTATTAGAAACGCTCAAGGAGACGTAGTTAGTAACAGTCAACCGAATAAGTTCAGAGCGCCAGATCCAGAGGTAATAAAATACTATCACGTGTTTTAACTAGCGTAAACTGATTTTTGTTTGAAAAGAGTATAAGAAACGCCCAAAACAGTGTATTGAGTGGTGATGCTCCTCAAAAGTTTAGAGCGCCTGATCCAGAGGTACAACTAATCCTTGTTCAGCTACAAAGATTGTCGATTAACATGAGTCACTTTAGAGTATAAGGAACGCTCAAGGAGACGTAATAAGTAACAGCCAACCAAACAAATTCAGAGCTCCTGATCCAGAGGTATGACTTGATGAGCTTAGTAACTTTTCTAATTCAAAAATTGACAGAGTATTCGCAACCAACAAGGTCACGTTCTAAGTGGAGATGCTCCACAAAAATTCGTTGCTCCTGATCCAGAGGTGAGTATATTATATTAGGTGTTGTATTAAGCGTGATAATGTAGAAAATAAGAAGTCAACAAGGCCATGTGTTGAGTGGAGATGCTCCACAAAAGTTTGTTGCTCCTGATCCTGAGGTACGAAAGAAACTCCTTCCAGAGATTCCAAATGTCAACAACGTATACTAAATTATAGCTTAGAGTATAAGAAATCAACAAGGTCACGTGATAAGTAACGAGAGACCTGAGAAACCAACTTATGATCTGAATGTAAGTTTTTGAATGACAAATTCTGTTTTTTCTTACAATGCTATAGGAGATTAGAGGTACTACCAACAGTACACCACCAAAGAAAAAGTCTGGATTCCGTAAAAAGTAAACAAGGATGCAGTTCAACTCGCTAATCATCGAAGAAATCCAATAAAGAATTGGAAGCTCAAAAACGCTAAAATAAAAGTATTCGCTTTTGCAAGAGCAAAACACGTGATTATTTCCCTTTTTTGCTTTCTAAAATTTATGCTTGTATTTTTTTTTATTATTATTAGACTAGAATACACATAATTAAACACACGCGGTGCTCAATAAATAACCATCCATGGCACTTTAAATTTTATCAACCAAAGAATTTTTTTGATAAAAAGCAAGGCGTGATAACGTGTTAGCACAAGGAGTCATATCCCCAAAATGCTGATTTTAATATACTCTTTTAATTCTAGTAGTCATACTTGGAGTGTTTTAGTAACGCAACAACAACCTTAAAGAGGAAATGTCAATCAAAGAACTGACTAACAATCAAACTATAAAAAAAAATCGTACTGTGATATCATCAACTTTTCCGCCTTTCCAAGACTGTTTCATTACTTGCGCGAACCTAAATAAACCAATTAGAAACATGACAAAAACCATTTGATTTACCTCTTTCCGAAAGGTGTCGCGTTCTTCCGCTTAGCAGTACGTACTACTCTGTAAGCTTCATCAGCGAGATATTTTGCTATTTTCCCTGGTGCTCGTGGTTCAGAGATGTAGCTTCGTAGTAGTTTCTGGAAAATATCGTCTTCACTGATATTATCCTACACGTGACAATGTAAGCCACTTTGGTTGGTAACAAAAAAAGTTGGTAGCCACATAAAAAGCAAAAGGAAATAAATCATCTAAAACTGGTGGCTTTTCCAAAATATTGTGAAAAAAATTACCCAGAGGCCATCTGAACCGATGAGTATAATATCATCCGGTAGAACAGGTACGCTTGCTTGCGCAGCATGTGTTCTTGGAGTCATTTCTCTGTTTATACTATTTATCTAGTACAACGAAACATAAGTACATCTTGCTTAGACGAAAAAAAAACAAGGGCAAACGTCCTGTACCTGATATGGCGCATTAAAATACCATTCTTGACCGTGACTAACAAACATCGTTTCTATCCATCTATCTTTAGGACGAAGAACAGCAATCTAACGCATTTAATACGACAACAAAAAGTTTTGGTGATATTTTTGCTTTTTTGTTACAAACATACTTGTGAATCGCCCAGATACGCCATATTTACTTGACCAGGACCTACTACAGCAACAGTTGCTGTACTACCTATACAACATTTAAAAAAAACCCTAAAATAACAACATAACACGTGATTAAATTTTGTACTTACCTCCTAGATATTTCTTCCCTTGAGCGTAGTCTATTTAGAGGTAAGAACTGTTAGTTTTTTTCGATAAGAATTTGTAGTATTCAAAAACGGACTCACCGTACGCTATCTCCAAAAGAGAAAGTGGGTCTTTATTCCCTCCTTCGTATGCCTTGCCGACAGCCTAAAAGATATCACATAAAGTTTTTACTGACTAGATACCGACCTCTACAAGAGCCAAGGCATACTGTCTTGAATGAATTAATTGCTCATCACCAAGACCAACAAGAGAGTTAGATTTATTTTTGGGTTGTGCACTTACCATCAAATACAGCGATGCACTTATGATCCTAAAATATCAATATAAGCAAACTATGACGCGTCAAGCGTCTAAACAGCTCACAAACAAGCAATGTCTGACTCTTTTTTTTCATACCTTTGAAATAAAATAAGCATCTTCGCAACCTTCATCTCCTTTCTCTATCACGTGCGTTAAAAAAAAAAAAAACGTTTTTGGTTTTGTCTTCCTAAATAAATTAAATTAAACGTATACCTGGATCGGGTATAATATAACCGCCCGCAGTAACTGCTAATGAAGGGATTTTTAAGCTTTTGGCTTTCCGAGCTCTTGTTGTTTTAAAAGCCTGTGTCATTCGATTCTTCCTCCTCTTTGTATAGTGGATTTCCTCATCGCTGTGGTTAGCACCTAACACGTGATTAACGATAACTCTTTTACGGGGATCTTGTAAACGTTTAAATAAGGTTCAAAAGCATCCATTGATACTGACAATAACCCCGTGAGCAGCGCTAGCTGCAGTTGATTCGAAATAAAAAAAGTACTAACCAGACTTTGCTTTTTTATGTTTAGACCTCTTCTTGTCTTTTCTACTCTTCTTACTCTTTCTACCACTAGAGGCCTCTGTAATAACTAATTAATTACGGCAGTAATGACAACAAACGTGCCAATTTCGGCCATGCTTTTGACTTGTCTTTATATTGATAAATTAGAGCTCTGTCAAAGAACGGAAATAAGTCAAGCGGATTTCTGGCGTAATTTCAAAAATGCGTGGTCGGGCAGGAAACACAACTACCCCAAAAGCAACGTCACCTTTGAACTGAGCGATAGAACGCTTATAGACCTATTGACACGTTCTTTTTAATGAGTTAAGCTTTGTACATATACCATGGTTGATTTTGGGACCGTGCCGGTTCGTTTTTCAGGTGCTTTCAGCGTCTAGGCACGTGATATAATGGATAACGAGTACCAAAAGGGTTTTTTCTTCTTTCATTTGTTTAAACCAACTTACGTAACGCTACACTACTATTGTACCGTAAACAAGAACAATAGATGCTTGTGGGCATGGTTAATTCAAGCGTAGAAGGTAGTACTAACGCGTTTATGTTTTCACTGACAAAGCGTGCTTTGCGCATAGTTTTCTATTGATTATGTCTCTGGACCGCATCTAGTTGAGATCCAACAAAACAAAGCTATGTTGTCCTACGTTTTCAGCCTATTCAAAGAGGTTGAAGGCTTCAACTTTTACAGCTGTAGTTGCTAGCTTCCTCTACATTAAAGTTGAAAACTTGGGTGCAACTCTGAGGTAAGTCACAATTAGCCTTGCGCTAAGCTGTATCATTAAACACTAAGCATCAAGCCTTGGGCTCTGTTTCAGACAGCATAGATCTAGACTCAAACTAATATAGTTTACACGAGTTGATACAATTTTTAAGTATCATTCTCGTGTACAATGTGCGTTGCCACGATCCTTAAAAGATTAAGGCTATCCTTTACAACGAATCTGAGTATGTCTGATTTTTTTCCTATTCGCTCTTTTAAAGATCAATTGGGTTTGCTGTACACACAATCGCGTTTACACTCATATTGGTGGAGGTATTTCCTGTATGTTGGTAAATCATTCACCTTAGTAACCTTTGTTTAAGTTCATTGCACAATCAGATAAGGTGCTTATGTTATTCGTTCATTGTGCTTTATCTCGTACCTTTAATCACTGTTCTTGCCATATTACTCCCAAAGGTAGTATGTTATACGTGGTGGTATATGACGTCTGGCTTCACATCAACAAAGTCAACAGTGTCCAAGCAATCAGATACTACTGACCATCTGTAGTGGAGACTGAAGTAAAGGAGGAAGAAAGTAAGATAATGATTTCATATCTTAGGATGTGAAACTAGTGCAAAAGTAATATCTGCTGCTCCATTAAGTAACGAAAAATAAACATTATCAAACAACTAAAAGAGGATGCCAGTTTATTTTGTGCAATCTGTTACAAGCGCGAAAATAGAAACACTACAAGGCAAAGCACAGTGATTAGGTTTATTACTGAACCAAAGAATAAACCTAAAGACCTACAGCCAGTGTTAGTAGCATATACGATATGATAATGTGCACATTTTTTTCCTTAACTCAGACTTCTTGACATTACATAAATAAAATCCAAGTAGTGCACAACAAGCACCCAGCAAACCCAATATTAACTCTACTATAAACCCAATCATAAAGTATGCATCACAAAACCACCTGAATCCCTTTGCAATCATCATCCCACACAACTCCAGTTGTGATGGTGGCTTTGTTAATGGTTTATTATATGGTACTGCTCTAGAAAAATCAGCTGGTGGGACAGTGGGATAAGTCTGTTCAACAATTGGAGTTGATATTGTATTGTAAGTTTTTGGTATAATGACCTCCTGTTCAATAGTAATCGTAGTCCTCTATAAAATGTTAATGTGGTTACCATGTGAAGAAATTTGTGATGCTTGACCCAATACAATATTATGTACATCGATTGTTATTTGGGTTTGCACTACTTTTTGCAAAATCGATAAGATGATTGACTAAAAAATGAGCTGTTACAAAAATTTTTTTTACAAAAGGCCACCAAAAGAACGGATTTCAAAGAAATATAACATGTTGCCTGAAATGTAGTGCAAACCCCATTCTGTTTTTTCCCATGTTTCGTAACGCTACACTGATGGAGTTTTCTAAAACGACATGCACTGTTTGTAGTAGAAACAATAATGCAGATAGCACGTGATCAAATTAAGTCAGGGCTGAAACTCAACAAGGCATTTTTGGACAATGCCTAGGCATTTTCATCAAATAATGCCTTATTTTTTACAAAAATGCCTAGTTTTTGCCTCATTCAAAAAGGCAAATACAAGGCAATGCCTTATTTTTTGCTCCAAAAATGCCTTATATTTGATAAAAAATGCTTGCATCTGGTACACAAGATTGCAATGGTTTTGCCTGCATATTTTAAGGAATTATGCCTTCAAATTAGGGCATAACTCATGCATCAATGCCTTATTTTGAAGGCAAAAAGAAAGCATTGTCATAGTCTACAGTGCCTAATAAACCAGGGCATTTTCAGGTAATAACACAACTATTTATTTTATAATACAGTACACATACAATACACAAAACTCCTAAGTCCACATTTGAAAAAACCTTAAAGAAAATATGAGATGGTGTAGAAAAAAAAAAAAAAAAACTTACCTTGTAGTGTTAGAATTCCGCGGTCCTGGAAATATCGCGGAGTTCACTCCTACTACTATTGTAGGTGATATAGGGTGCTGCGGTTCGTTTGGCAGTGGTTTCGTCTAATTTCATGAATTACTAAGAGCGCTAGATGCCTATCTATATAAAACGTCAGTAGGTGATGTGAAAAAAAAAGTGTAAAAGTTGTTTGACTGTTACTTACCTTAAACCACTTCCTTAATGTGATCAGTCCTATGATATAGTATAGGCAATGCCTTATATATCAATTAAAATACAAGGCATATATTGCTTAAAAAAATAAGGCATAATAAAGGCATAAAGTACTTGCAATACAGGGCATTACTTGATTTTATGCAATGCCAAAAAATGCAATACAAGGCATTACCTGATTTTATGCAATGCCAAAAGATGCCCAAAAATGCCTGGTATTAATGCCTTTTTGATGAAGGCATTGCCTTTTTGTAAAAATGCCTTATTTTATTGGGCATTGCCAAATGCAAATGCCTTGATTTTGCCATCTGATGCCAAATGTTAGAAATATGCATCATTTTTTAAGGCAATGCCTAGCTGAGTTTCAGCCCTGGTTTAGAATTTTATACGTACGTATACTGCCATGGATATATTCGCCTTTTATTCGCTTAGCTTGGAGGAAGTCTGCAAAGTGCTAATTTTGTTATTTTTGTTGGTGTAAACAGATTGACTAGGACGTTTTTTTGGTCACTATCTTGTCATGATTGGTAGCATTTTGGTAAAGCCAACATGGCGCTAAAGCGCAAAGTATGTGAGCTTAAACAATTGGGACTAACAACATCTGTTAGTTGATTAGAGGTACAAAAGACTGTAGTATTCTGGAGCAGATTCCCGTTGAGCTTCAGCTTATTATTACAGAGCTAGACGCTGATATTTATATTCTATGGCCTTTACTATCAAAACAAACATCACAAACACGATTTAATTACAACCTTGACAAACACGGAAAGTGGCTATGTTATAGCTATTACAGAGGCATGTACAAAAAATACCAGGAAACGTGGTATTGTGGTAAACTACATGGAGCTTTTAAACAATACTACAAAAGTGGCAAACTGTCAGAGCTTAGTCATTATGTTGATGGTGTCCTTGAAGGGGAGCTCAGTAGATACAGTGGTAAATTTAAATTGGGGTTTTTAAGGGATTCCGTCTTAAAATCCTAAGGATTTATAAGCGGAAAATCTCTTCCTTTATTCCTATGGAATCCGGACGGAATTCCCTATGGAATCTGAATGGAATTCCCTATGGAATCCGGATGGAATTCCTTAAAGAATCTGGACGGAATTCCTTAAGGATTAACAACGGAATTCCCAATGGATTTTTTATGAAATTCCAAACAAATTACCTTGAAATACTTTACAATATTTACATCAAGTCTTGTAGCACAAAATTCGTTTTATTTACCAATGATAATTTAGTTACGAAACGCAAATGTTCCACACGCTATCGTGTACAGGTCAAACTCATCAAATCTTTCCAATCTTTGGCCAAGAATTTTATCGCACCTGGTATCGCAATCATAAACTGCTAATAACGCATTTGTAGAAGCTAAAATAAGAAAAGAGTAGTTTTTTGATAAATTAAATGGAAATAACCTTCAAAAACAATGTACTTGAGATTAATGCCCTAAATGCGTGTCCTAGTGGTGTGTAAAGGCCTTTGAAATGCTTTACAAGCCTCAAAACAGATTAGTAAGCGATATAGAAATATTGCTGCTAACAAAAATCACCAAAATACTTATCTTGCTTACTTTTTGATTTAACGTCTTTTTGTTGTATCCATTGGTTTTCTACACCAATAAAAGGGTGACGATGTGGTTTACTAAAAAAAAACTTGGTTAGGTAAGGCTTTGATAGTTGTCGAAATAATGAATAATTTTGAATTTTCACCAAAAATATTTTTCAAAGGAATTCTCACAAAATCCATATGGAATTTCGTTAAAAATCCCTATGGAATTCCATTAAAAATCCCAAGGGAATTCCCTACAAAATCCATATGGAATTCTGTTAAAAATCCCTTCAATTATTCCCATTGATATGCTGCCAACATTTGCCAATATTGTTGTTTGGGATTTTTTTACAAATCCCAAGGAATTCCTTATTTTAATGGAATATAGCAGAAATCCCATCAAAAATCCAATCGAAAATTCAGATTGCTTAGGGATTTTTTCCACAATTCTGCTAAAATCCTTAAAAAACACGGAATTTAACAGGATTCCAGAGGAAAATCCCGTTTTTAATTTACTACTGATGGTATGACAATGATCAAAAAAAAGAAGAGATTGTTTATTCGAATGGTAAGAAGAATGGTGATTATAAAAGTTGGTACAGAAATGGTAATAAGAAGATGGAGTGTTGTTATATTGATGGTAAAAAGAATGGAGAATATCAGGTCTAAAATTTTAAGTGGTATATACCACTTTTTTTTTGGTATATACCTTTTTTTTAGAGAAAATGGTATTATACGTGGTATATACCACTTACAATATACCATTTTTTAAGGAATTAAGTGAAACAGAAATCAGTTTTATCTTCCTTTTTGACTTCTCATTTGTTTCAAATAACAACAAATGGCATATACCAAAAAAAAGAGATATATACCAATTTGTTAAAACTTGCATAGGTATCTAAGAAAGCATCGTGTTACACTGTCATTTACATTGCAATGGTCATATTTCATGGCCACTGCAATACAAACGGCAAACACATTTTACAGGTTGATAACACCAGTTGTAAGCCTCAGCGGTAGATGTTGTTACTTGTAAAGATAGTCAGTAAAGGATAAATACAGTCAGTTGGAATGTGTTTTATAAAGTTAAATACCAAATGTGTGGATGAAATGCTTCATTTGTATACACCAATTTTAAGTACATCAAGTGAAGGTGCTTCTTGTAGGTACATCAAGTGTAGGCACATCAAATGAAAGCACTTCAGTTGTAGGTACATCAGGTGTAAGCACATCGAGTGAAAGCGCAGTATATCAGGTGTAGGCGCATCGAGTGAAAGCGCTTCAGTTGTAGGTACATCAGGTGTAGGCGCATCGAGTGAAAGCGCTTCAGTTGTAGGTACATCAGGTGTAAGCACATCGAGTGAAAGCGCAGTATATCAGGTGTAGGCGCATCGAGTGAAAGCGCTTCAGTTGTAGGTACATCAGGTGTAGGCACATCAAGTGAAAGCGCTTTATATCAGGTGTAAGCGCATCGAGTGAAAGTGCTGTACATCAGGTGAGGCAGTATATCAGGTGTAAGTGCATTGAGTGAAAGTGCAGTTTATCGGGTGTAGGTGCATCAAGTAAAAGCGCAGTTTATCGGGTGTAGGTGCATCGAGTGAAAGCGCAGTTTATCGGGTGTAGGTGCATCGAGTGAAAGCGCAGTTTATCGGGTGTAGGTGCATCGAGTGAAAGCACTTCAGTTGTAGGTACACCAGGTGTAGGCGCATCAAGTGAAAGCACTTCAGTTGTAGGTACATCAAATGTAGGCACATCAAGTGAAGGTGCTTTAGTTGTAAGAGCGTTTGTAGTTCGGACATCAGTAATTGGAATATTTGTAGTAAAGAGAGGTAGGCGGTTGAGTTGTTGGTTAAAAACCTTGATTGATCTATGGAAAGGTCAGAACAATCTTCATTTAAAACTTTAATGTTTGAAATAAATGTACCTTTCTTATTTTTTTCTGGAAATTTTATTGTATAGCGAGGTAAAAGTTCACGTGATATAGAGTACGTACCACTATATATCCTACACCAAGAAGTGCTGGTGATGAGTTGAGTGCTAGTACAAGGAGGTATTTGCCAATATAAGCAACAAAGGTTGTGGAGCTTGTCCATGTTTGGAATCCAGACTCAAAGAACTTTACAACAGCGCCAACCTGTACAGAATGTCAAAATGCTTCACATGTTACTTGAGTGTGTTGAGGGGTTGAACATTGCTGTAGGGGTTTGGGCATCGCTAGAAGGTTTTGGGCATCACTGGAGGGTTTGAGCATCACTGAAGGTGTTTGAACATCACTGAAGAGGTCTGAGCATCGCTGGAGGGGTTTGGGCATTTATGAAAAGGTCTGAGCATCGCTGAAGGGGTATGGACATTGTTGGAAAGGTTTGGGCATCACTGAAGAGGTTTGAGCATTGCTGGAGGAGTCTGGACATCGCTGGAGGGGTTTGGACATTGATGAAGAGGTTTGAGCATCGCTGGAGGGGTTTGAGCATTGCTGGAAAGGTCTGGGCATCACTGAAGAGGTCTGAGCATTGCTGGAGGAGTTTGGACATCGCTGGAGGGGTTTGGACATTGTTGGAAAGGTCTGGGCATCACTGAAGGGGTTTGGACATTGATGAAGAGGTCTGAGCATCGCTGGAGGGGTTTGAGCATTGCTGGAAAGGTCTGGGCATCACTGAAGAGGTTTGAGCATCACTGAAGAGGTTTGAGCATTGCTGGAAAGGTCTGGGCATCACTGAAGAGGTTTGAGCATTGCTGGAGGGGTCTAAGCATTGCTGGAAAGGCCTGAGCATCACTGGAGGGGTATGGACATCGCTAGAGGGATCTGGCATCATTGGAGGGTCTGGACATCGTTAAAGGGTTCTAAGCATCATTGAAGGGGTTTGAGCATCACTGGAGGTGTCTGGACATTGTTAGAGGATCTGACATCGCTGAAGGATTTACTTCCAGAAATTGGTAAAAGACTTCTACCAGTCTCGGCATACAGTTTTAATGCTGAGAAAATAAAGTAAGATACAAGTGAACAAACAACAGTTGAAGGATTCATGAGCGTACCATTTTTACCAACTTTGAAGGCATTTACAAGTTGCTTAGCGGATCCTAGCAAATTTTCCCACTAAAATTAATGTCAGCACAGGGCTGAAACTCAACAAGGCATTTTTGGACAATGCCTAGGCATTTTCATCCAAATAATGCCTTATTTTTTACAAAAATGCCTAGTTTTTGCCTTATTCAAAAAGGCAAATACAGGGCAATGCCTTATTTTTTGCTCCAAAAATGCCTTATATTTGATGAAAAATGCTTGCATCTGGTACACAAGATTGCAATGGTTTTGCCTGCATATTTTTAAGAATTATGCCCTTCAAATTAGGGCATAACTCATGCATCAATGCCTTATTTTAAAGGCAAAAAAAAAGCATTATCATAGTCTATAGTGCCTAATAAACCAGGGCATTTTCAGGTAATAACACAACTATTTATTTTATAATACAGTACACATACAATACACAAAACTCCTAAGTCCACATTTGAAAAAACCTTAAAGAAAATATGAGATGGTGTAGAAAAAAAAAAAAAAAAAACTTACCTTGTAGTGTTAGAATTCCGCGGTCCTGGAAATATCGCGGAGTTCACTCCTACTACTGTTGTAGGTGAAATAGGGTGCTGCGGTTCGTTTGGCGGTGGTTTCGTCTAATTTCATGAATTACTAAGAGCGATAGGTGCCTGTCTATATAAAACGTCAGTAGGTGATGTGAAAAAAAAAGTGTAAAAGTTGTTTGACTGTTACTTACCTTAAACCACTTCCTTAATGTGATCAGTCCCTATGATATAGTATAGGCAATGCCTTATATATGAATTAAAATACAAGGCATATAATGCTTAAAAAAATAAAGCATAATAAAGGCATAAAGTACTTGCAATACAGGGCATTACTTGATTTTATGCAATGCCAAAAAATGCAATACAGGGCATTACTTGATTTTATGCAATGCCAAAAAATGCAATACAGGGCATTACCTGATTTTATGCAATGCCAAATAATGCCCAAAAATGCCTGGTTTTAATGCCTTTTTGATGAAGGCATTGCCTTTTTGTAAAAATGCCTTATTTTATTGGGCAATGCCAAATGCAAATGCCTTGATTTTGCCATCTGATGCCAAATGTTAGGAATATGCATCATTTTTTAAGGCAATGCCTAGCTGAGTTTCAGCCCTGCACAAAATCAAGAATAAATCACGTGTTTTCCAAAAAAAAACTAGTCAGTCAACTTACCTCTGAGATTGATACTTCCAGATTCATCAAGAACCATGACAATATCAAAAACTTGTGCACACTCATCTGTACAACCATCATGCGAGGCTCTTTTAAAAAAAAAAGGTTAGTTGAAACAAACTGGTTTTTTTTGGTTAAAAACGTACTGATCTTCCAAAAAAGTATTGTTAGGGAAGGAAGAGCTCTACTCACGTTGATACTGTGCAACTCTTCGCTTGTAGAAGTGCATACGCAATTGTAGTCGCTTCAATCTTGCTTCAACTCGACCTAGGTTGCTGGTAAGCGCACTTGAACATAAAACAAGAAAACCCAAAACCAGTCTTTGAATTGGTACTAAATGATCTACCTCTTGTGATAAACTCTAGAAATGGTACTTGTTCCTCTGGTTCGTACTCAAAACCAAAAGGAGCAAATATCTCATCTATCGGCTATTAGCTACGAAAAACTGAATTATGTTAGCAATGCGCAAAAACTTAGAAAACAGTATGTGATTGGATGATAGCAAAGTAAACATTTTGATGGTTTTAGTTGGGTATGTACCTCATTTTGGGTTTATTTTGGGTTGGACGCTTTGTAGGCGCTGCAGCAGGTGAGGTACAACTGGCAAGACAACTAGCGTTTGGCTAGTTTTGGTCGCTTGAGAGAATTTAATGTATTTGCGCTGAAGGGTAAGTTATTTGAGGCTATAAAAATTGTTAGGCGTACCTCAGCATTTTTATTTCTCAACCATAAAAACTCTTGATGTAAATAGCCATTGGCATCTCATTTAGTTGCCCTATCAGTTCCAAAGCTATTTGTAAGTCAGAAAAAGCCTGGTCAGCAAATTTATTTTATCCCGGCCAAAAACAACAGCTGTAAGCACAAAATACTCGCAAAAATAAGTTACACAAATGTGTAAAGTGTCAGTGCTGAGGCTTGTTGTACAAGTCAGAAAACGAAGGGTTTGTAGAAATAATTTGAGTTTTTTAAATGAATGTCAAAGCCGTAGTACGTACCTCACATTCATAATCTAACGCAGGCACCTGCAAAACAATGTTGTTAAAAAGCTGGTAAAATACCAGCGTTAAAATTAAACGTGCAAGTTGGGAAAAATAAATTTCCGTGTTTTGTTTTTTTATTTTCGTTGAAGTTTTTTTTTTCTTACCTGTTTGAAATGCATTAATCTCCAGGATATTCGTTTGGAACCACGGTAATGAGAAAACAGCCATTGTTATAATAGCTGCTGGTATTGAAACTGATATCGTGAGGCCTGAACAAAATTTGTTAGAAAATGAAGCGTCCCGTGCTGTAAATAAACTAGTGTGTAATCAAACACGTTAAAACACTCGTGAGAAGTATTGTTAAAGCAAAACACAACGTTTTAAAGTTCCTTACCTGCAAATAAGCCCAAATACGTATTTGCTGATGACAGTAGCAAACTAAGTATCAAAACCATAACGACTGCCTTTACTACGCACTGTCAAGCGTCATTGTTGAAAAAATAAACGTACCTGTAATTTCTGGCAAATCACGCTCACTGTCATCCTCCACAGACACTACCACATGATGATTGTAACTCCGTGTGCACTGCATTCCTAGTGCATCACAAGTACAGTATCCAAGCGTACAAACGGACTTGACAGGATTAGCGATAGGGATAATATATCGCACAGGTGTATGGAGATACAAATGTAATGGTGATCTACAAGTTCCATGCCAGATGCATTCGTCTTTTCCTGAAGAATGATACAACGATAATCATATACAAGGTATCCTCTTCATTGTCAACCTGTGAGCTAAAACAGCCAATGAGATGAAACAGAAGAGAAAAAAAAAAGAATGTACTCTTTCCATTCTGCTATAAGTTGTCTTTCGAGTTCTGATGTCCAGTTAACGCCAGACAGCTTGTTAACCGTTGTCTTTAATGTCTCAGCCTGTGTTTTCTTCTCGTTATTGTACTCTTCAAGGTTAAGGTCATCGTAGTTATCTATAGGCCCTTCTTCGCCTTCTGGTATCGCTTAGTATTTTGAGCCACACTAATTTTTCGGTGAGTTTTTCCTTTTCCAAGAGTTTCGTTGTTATAACACATAGAGCTTATACGTACTTCATAACCTCGAGAACATCTCTAAGAGTAAGTGGGTATGCCACACGGGCAATAACTGCCGGGTTTAAGGACAAGATATCGCGAAAATTATGTACAACCTACGAAAGTTTTAATAAAGTTTTCTAAACAAACATTCGTACGGTTCTAACTGCTTTCTGTAGTCCAATGAGCACTTTAGATGGCTTCTCAGCAAGTATTCTATTGAACACATACATAAAAGGTAACTACAGAAGAAATAAGGCATAAACAAGAACAACAAAGCACACGTGTTAAGTTGGTAGCAAAAAAAAAACAGAAAAAAACTCACATGGCACAAAACACCTTCCAACCCAATCGAAAAGTTCTCCACCATTGTTGCAATATGCTCGTTAGTATAAGGGTTATTGGTAAGATACGTTTCAGCCAAAATCATATAGTTCGTAGCAATTCGATGAGTGCAATATCTTCGGACATAGCTCTTTTCTTGTGTTAGATAGTTTAGAAGCAGGAGAAAAAACGAACCCTGTAGTTGAATAGTTTATCGTTTGCGAATGTCTCAGCGATCTCTCCGCTCATCAGCTGCAGCATCATATTCAGCATTCTCTTCCCTTTGTAGATCTGCTATGTCTTGAAGCTCAGTAGCTCTAGTGCCTAAACAAGAATTACAAAACATGACTAGACTTCAATATTAACTTACCACCTGTAGCATGACCTCTGCTCTTTTTCTTAACAATGAGGCTACTCTAATGGGTACCGTGTTGCTTAAAGAGTCTATGTAACCGGTGTACTAACTCTATCAAGGTCACCAAATACCTAGAAGGAAATCAGCGTACGCCAATAGAAAAAAACAAAGAGATCAAATAAACGTACTCTTTAGAGTTTTGGTTCGGCTTGTAAACACTCATCAAGTGTTGTACAGGCGCAAGTACTGTTTCTACCTTGTAGAATATATTGGCTTGTATGGTTTGTGATATTCTATAACTTTCAGTGTCATTCATTAGCGTCAAGGCACCGAGCTATGTAAGAGCGTTAAACTTCACTAAAGAAGAAGAAAAAGATCTTTCAAAGTCAAAAAACGATGCCGTTCTGGCGTAGCACGTGGTTTTTAAAAACCCCCCATACCATTGCATTAAGCGCAGATACAGCTGCTTCAAGTTTTTTGAATCCCGACTCTCTGGTGAGACACATGTATTTATGTTTGAAGAAATAATACTAAAAACATTCATTCCCATAGTAGATCTACAAAAAAACATCAGCACGAGTACAACTCTACATTCGTTCTTGTCGCGACACCGTACCTAATTATTGGTACGCCATATGTAGGTTCAAGCATATCTTTGCCTATTTGAATCAAAGAACGTCAGTAACCAACAAAAGCACTCAAAAAAAGAGTTGTATTTAGTACCCTTTTTTTTTATGCAACTATCTGCTGCTAAATTAAGCTTATGCTCCGTCCAAAGAATAAATCGATTTAGATATTGGCCACGGTTTAACAAAAAACAAAAATAGAAAGTACATGTTTCCACATGAGTTATTAACGTCAGTTAGCCGAGGAAGTTAGGTTGTCAAAAGCCGGATAGAGCTAAATCGCTAAAAGGCAAAGACTAGTTACAATCTACCTACGCTCTCTCACCATCAACAGTGCAAACTCTACATTTGCATTAGCATGAATATTACAATAAATAAAATACCTTTCATGCAGTTTCTTCTTTAGGCGCCTGACCGGGGTAAGCTACATAAATACGCGTTAATTAACAACGAGCTCACCCAATACGTGAACAAGCGCCTGCTCATCAAATACAAAATAAAGTGGCTAAAAGAGCTTTTGCGTAACTGAGTTGTACTAAAGCGTACCGTGGTAATACAAGCATTGCCAAGCAATTTATTCATCCGCATTGATAGCATAGATTGGTTAATAAACTACATTACATTAGTCATACTCGCCCGCTACAGCACACTGAATTAGTTTTTTTAAAGCAAGCGAAAAGTTATTTTCAATCGTGTAAGTACTTCGCTTGAACAATTTACACGAGGAAACGTAGTGTACGTACTATATCAGCTGCGATGTTGTTTGTTTAAGCAAACTTACTTAACCCTTGTTTTCATGCCAATTGAAGCATCGCTGTAGGTAAGTGGTATTTGTACACGAACGCATAAGTGGTAAAATATTTCAACAATCTTTCTCTAACTTGTATTAGCTCTTGAATAGCGTAAGAAATAAAGCAAAGTACGGAAATTATTTAGCGGTTTGGCGAGCATTTTCATTTTTAAGCTTTTAGCCTATTTTGCAAAAATTCATAATTGTCTCTTGTCTACACCAACGTTATCCACACACACAAGCGATGTAGAACAGAGCATTAAAACCATTTCAGAAATTTGGAAAATGGAAGGTTTTTTTTGGCGAACCTCTTGCTTAAAAAGCATCCCAAATGCTTTTATTCGCCCAAATACATAGATGTTTTCTCGGACAAATCTTTTGCAGCTTTTTTTTGAACATGCCGTATTGCCGCGTTTTTGACTGTTTAAAAAGCAATCTCGATAAAAAGGACTTAATCGTTTGTGAAGATGAGTCAGCTACGTGCTGCAGCCAGCAAAAAGAGGTATGAATTTTTGTTTCAAGGAAACAATTTTGACGTTTTGAATTTTACCAATATTGGTATCACAGCATAGAGCATGTACTAACGTTGTGTATTAGAAAACGTGTTGCCTCTGCCAAAAAACAACAAAACGTGAAAAAGATAAAAGTGACATGCGTTTTAAAGGACACGGCGAATGAAACTGAACAGGCACAGTTACCTTACCTATGCACATATTTATTTATTGCTACAATAGATATCTACAAATTCAACAAGACAGGAAGAGCTAAAAAAGAACATTAAGGACACAATAGCTAACTTGCAGGCGTCGCTTGATGAAGTGATTGAAATTGGAGGTGTGATAACGCTTAAGCAACCATGGGCAAAAAAGCTGAGTATAATTCAAAAGTTTTACTCTGAAAAGTATGTGAAGATGGTAGTTGACCGCTACTTACCACCGAACATTCAAAATCCCACAAAAACAATGTTAAAAAACATTGACGAGGTATATTTTGTGGACTTTTTGTAGACTCACCTTTTAATAGGCTAAACGTAAAGGTAAACAATACAATGTCTCTTACACTGCTTTGCTGGAAATGGGATTTGAGGTACAAAGAAGACGATTACAAGGTGAGATATGCTTTTAATTATTTACTCTTGTGTTCATTGTTTTTTTAGAAGAACGTAAAAACTTAGAGAGTGCATCTCCTTATGGCACCTTAAATAAATTTTTTGCCAAGAGAGATTTAGTGGTTGTCTTAAAAATTCTTGGTGGTAAAGAGTTGCCTACTTCAAAGTGTGTACCTAAAGACGCTGACAAAAACAACAAAAGAAGGGTTGAGCATGTCATTTTTGAAAAAGGAAAACATGCCACTTTGTTAAAGATCCCTTGGGACAAATCCGCACATGATGTTTGGCTTACCAAGTTTTCTTTGACAAAAAAGTTGTTACAAGCATGTAGAAGCTTTGCTGTTACAGCAAAGAATGAGCTCAAATATAAAGTACGTCAATCATTAAATTAGCAATTACTGGGGGTTTTTTCTTAAAGTACTATTTAGTATTGGTCAAAACCAGGCAATCTATGGCATACAAATATTATGAGAACCTACAAAAGTCAGAATTATGGCTCTATTCTGTGTGTCACTCCTTTTTCTGGTGCGTTATTCCCATTGAATCTGTTTTAAACGTCTGACTTGAGGTGGTAGAAAAATTTTGTGGTAATTCTGAAATTAAAGTACCTATTGAGTTGTCGGACACTAGATTGGCACTATTGCAACCTCTAATTGACATTCATAACCACTTGACATCAAATGCGCAACAATTTAATGAAGTTGAAGAGGCAGGCATGACCATAGAACTTAAGGTACATTGATTGTTTATGATGTCGATTACTTTTTTTGTAAAGGAGTGGAAAAAAGGCAAATCTAATTTGCGGATGCATACAGATGGAGATCAAGGACAATTATACTGTGGTAGTGGTATAACTTGTTTTGGATTCATGTTAAAAGATACAAATGGAGGAGCACAAGCCACAAAAGATATTGTGATTAGAACAAGCAAGTTTTACCATGATAATCTCACTGACTATTAACACCATAACAGAAGGCGGAGACCTTAAGGTCAGCAGCACAAACTTTGTGTGGGCTTTGACAAATGTGGATGAAGCAGCAAACGTTGCTCAAGGCTTTGGGCCAGGAATAGTAAAACATTCTGTAGCAGTCAAAGTGCCTACCAAAGTTAGATATTTCTCGTTGATTATCAGACACTTCATCAAAGCAATTCCAAAAATGAGTGCTGATGCCATAAATAAGCAAAAGTTTTTACTAAGTTTGGCAAGCAAAACTTACAAACCACAAGTTATTACAACATTCATTGATGGTTGATCTAAAAAATGAAAGATTCTTAGCTAATAGACACTTGCTGTTATCATCGCCACACACGCTACCTGAACCAGGCAATGGCATTACAATCATTCAGCCTGGAACTAAACTGGTTTACAATATTGACGGGTACTGCTTTTCTTATTGGTTTTATTGTTACATACTAACTCACTACGTAGTTTACATGAAATGGGCTTGATTGCTTCAAATGAATTTACATTTCAAGGCCACGTGACTGTAGGATTAAAAGTTACATTAAAGAAAAGAGTTCTTGCAAAGGAGTATGTTCAGTTAATTTGTTTGTATCAACAGCTATTGATTTCGAGGTTTAGATACTTTGATGGAGATTGGGCATTGGTGTACTCTACTGCAACTAAAAAATCACAACAGAGAGTCAATAATTTGATTAAAAGCTCATTGCAAATGCAATATAAGAATGAAGAGGATCCAAACATTGGTTGTACATTCTTAATAACTCCGTGCAGTATTTTAAAGCAATATGATAGTTCCAATTATGATGATCTTGAATGTACTCATACCATAGTAGTTACAGATTCACTTTTTAATATTGTGTTAGGTGGCTGAGAGCTTGGTGTAATCTCTAGATGGTATGTTCACGGTTTAGTCTATTATGGAAAACAACCAGTTGTTGTATTCAGAAAAATGAGACGGATTAAACCAGCAAAAGTAATTAGTCAACCATTTGGAGAAGCTGAACCTTCTAAAGAAATATCTTTGCGTCTCAACTGTAAGTGTTGTACACCATGCCCGCACTTTTTGGACATTTTTACTGATGAAGTTTCTGATTTGGAGCTATCTGATAAAGAGATAATTGAAACTGAAACGCAACATTGGAAGCAAGTGTCAATGTCATCAAGTACTAGTATTTTATAGTTTGTGTTTATTAACTATTATTGCAGAGCTTACAAAGATCGACACGAAGTTTATCATCACAGACAAACAAAGAGTAAAGCACACAAAGACATATAATCGTGTGTCAGTAACTTTAAAAATGGAATGTTTACTGTTTTAGGTTTACATGAACTTATTGATAAACAAACAGTAATAAATGAATAATTATCATTTACACGGCCTCTCAGTATTCATTTTTTCAATAACTCATTGCAGTTTAGGTTTTTACAAGTGACTAACTTAATTGATTTGAGGAACATTTACATTTTTTTTGTTTTAGTGGCACGTGTGATGGCTAAGGTGTATTGTTCTGCGTGTAAAAAGTGGTACAGGTCAAAGTACTATAAATATGAACATTTAAACTCCAAAGCTCATAAACGAGCATTGCTTGGCCTTCATACAAGTATGCGTTCATTATAACTGGCAAATAATAAACTAAATCAAATCCAATAGGTAGAGTTTACAGTGTCCAAAATGCTGGTATGAATGGAAAATGTGGAGTAAATGATACCAATGGCGTAGTTGAATACAATGAATGTGAGCTTGGTGATGTTAGCATTGATGCCTTGAAATACATGAGCGACGGAGACAACAGCAACGATGGAGGCGACTTTAGCAGTGTGAGCGACGACGCAAAGAGTGTGAACAGCGTTGACAGTAATAACATGAGCGATGAAGGCAGTGATGACGTTGACAGCAATAACACAAGTGACGACAGTAGCGACAGTGATGTAGGTGACTTTAGTAGCATCAGTGATTCAGAAAGTGTAAACAGTGTTGATGATGATGATGGCAATCTCGGCAATGTGCCTTATCTGACAAACTTGTTACAAAGTTATAGGGGTATGAGCAATGGCGCACAAGACAATGACGTGTGCATGCATTCTGTAGAAATGCCATGTTACTTGGAGGAGAGCAACAGAAGCATAGATTATAGTATGTCATTTATTTATTAATAGTTGTCAACTCACTTACAATACTAGCATCTGTTGAAGAGCTTGCAAGGGAGCAAATGCGAAGAGAACAAGCTCCACCAAAATTTAGTGCAGCAAAGAACTTTGATGATGCTACAGCCATAGACAAATTAGGCTATTTGTTGTTGGCGCTGAAACTGGAACATAAGTTGTCTGGTGTGTTGTGTGCAAAAATCCTGAACCTGTTGAACACAGCTTTGATCCTTTTTGGCGTGGATAAAAAAGGTGCTTTCAATTGTTGTGCTTTGAATCTTACGCTAAGTATGTTTTAGATGTTGTGTCAGTTAGTATTCAAACACTGTTCAAAGAGGTAACCGCCAAGGTATGTTATAAATACTAGTAAACGTTTAGGTAATGAGCATTTAGTTTTTGCCTAAATTTGAACCCAAACAGATTTTTGTGGACAAAAGAAGCAAGTCAGATAAAGTTCTTTCCAGAACTACGGTTCCCTTTTACCCTCCTTCAAAACACATTAAAAGAGTACTTTATCATGTTCCAGGCAGGGACAGTATTAAAGAGTGTATAAGTTTAGAACCGGCAACAATGCCTACGTATTTTGAAGACGGCACTGTGCAGCACGAGAGAGTGTATCAAGGACCAGAAACAGGAACCAACATCAAAAAAATATTTGCAGATGTGCTTGATGAATATGCAGCTGACAAAGAAAACACCATACTACTTCCAGGTGATTCAACATTATAGGTAGTTGTATCTCACAATACTTAGCTTATATCACCAAAGATGATTTTACTTACGACAAAAAAGATAGCCTTGGTCCTCTTTATATGGTGGTTTGGAACTTGCCCAACAGTGCTACTGCTACTGGAAAAATGGTCTTATCTATATTGCCCAAATGCTTGCATGAAGAAGATCTTTTAAAACATGTAGTGGAGGATTTCTTAGAGGTCTTTAACGGCATGCGTTGCTACATTCAAAGTGAAAAAAAGGCAAGTTTTTTCCTTTGTTTTGTTGTTATACAATTGTTTCTCTAATGTGTTTATCTTGTACAGTATTATACGGTGTATTTGAGGTTGACTAAGATTTTGGGAGACACACAAGGATCCAACAGGTTGATATGTATGTTAACGTTTTAAACAATGATTTATTAAAGCCTTACTTTGTTTAGCAATGAGAAGTCCAACATCTCACTATCCTTGTCGAATATGTAGAGTGCCAAAAGCTGCTTTTCAAAAAGTGACTGATGCTCAAGCGTTAATTAAAGCTTATAGAAAAACTCACAACACTCTCACTCTATTGCATCAAAACTCGTATAGTGAACACTATAAAGAGTGTTTCAGCATTCATAGACAGGTACACTATTAATAAAATACTCACTGTACTTTTTGACTTATAAAATGTGTTTAGTCTCCATTTAGCAGCCTATTGTGATACAGGTTTGACTTCTTTTTGGATTCTCCATACTGTCCATTTCACAACATCATATTGGGTATTGCTAAAAATGTGTTGGCTAAGACGTTGTCAACAATGCAACAGTTATCTTCATTGGAACACTTCAAAAAGACTGTAAATTGTAGAATCAAATATATCAGAAAACAAAACACAGGTTTGGGAAAGTGTGTAGTTGGCCACTAGCTTTTTTCCTCTTTTTAAACACAATTTTTAGGATGAAAGCAGTGTGGAACAAGACAGGGTGCTTGGTGGGTGATAGTTGGGACGGAGCTGATATGAGGACATTTTTAAAAATGTCAGCATTGGTTTTTCGAAATATCTTGCCTGACAACTTTATGGCAATGTGGTAGTTTTGTATCCCTTTTTATTTATTCAAATTCTCTAAATAGGAAACACTTGTTGTCATTTGTAGTGTTGAGTCAAAAGGATTACTTGTATGAAACTCAAGTCAACAATATTAGCAAAAAATACAAAACTTTGATAGGTAAAATCAAACTTTGCTTTCCAGGTACGTTAAATTCCTTGTGTTTATATGTAATAAACCATTGATATGTGTATAGATTGGAACTTGAATACAACTAACTTTCATGTACCTTATCACTATGAATACATGATTAAGAAATTTGGAGTATTTAAACACTTCAGGTTAAAATGATGTCTAAGTTGACATTTTGCTAAAAGTTTTGCCTTAGTACTTATGCGTGTGAGTCCAAACATGCTACTATAAAGAAATGGAAACAATCATCAAAAAATCACAACAAAATCAGGTTTGATTATCACTCATACTTGTCTTTTTTAGTTGATACACTTTAGAGACATAACTAACAAAGAAATACCGTGGCTTTTACTATCATATGCTGGCAAATTTGACAAGTTGTGTGCTAAGATTCAGTACAATGTCAATGTGGTTGCTGAGCCAGTTTCTATTGCTTTCACTCGTCCTTTTTATCAAAGACCAACAACTAAGTGGATGTTAAGTGTGTAATTGTGAAAATGAACTTACAACTTACATCATTTTTTAGGAAACAAACACCGAGTCACACATTTAAGTCACATGGAAAAGTTGGCACTTGAAGCTACTTTTCTTTTAGCTTCTGAACAACTTTTATCCGGATTGTTTGGCCTTTATAACTCGATCACTGCATCAGACATGTCTATCAAACTGTCAATGTCATCTGAAACTCTTTTTAAGTCATGGAGAACTGCTAAAAATGAGTCTAAACAAGATTGCATTTATGTTAAAACACAAGCAATTTATCAAAGCATGACAAATGCTAATGCAGTGTTTATATTTGGCACAGGGCTGAAACTCAGCTAGGCATTGCCTTAAAAAATGATGCATATTCCTAACATTTGGCATTAGATGGCAAAATCAAGGCATTTGCATTTGGCAATGCCCAATAAAATAAGGCATTTTTACAAAAAGGCAATGCCTTCATCAAAAAGGCATTAATACCAGGCATTTTTGGGCATCTTTTGGCATTGCATAAAATCAGGTAATGCCTTGTATTGCATTTTTTGGCATTGCATAAAATCAAGTAATGCCCTGTATTGCAAGTACTTTATGCCTTTATTATGCCTTATTTTTTTAAGCAATATATGCCTTGTATTTTAATTCATATATAAGGCATTGCCTATACTATATCATAGGACTGATCACATTAAGGAAGTGGTTTAAGGTAAGTAACAGTCAAACAACTTTTACGCTTTTTTTTTCACATCACCTACTGACGTTTTATATAGATAGGCATCTAGCGCTCTTAGTAATTCATGAAATTAGACGAAACCACCCCCAAACGAACCGCAGCACCCTATTTCACCTACAACAGTAGTAGGAGTGAACTCCGCGATATTTCCAGGACCGCGGAATTCTAACACTACAAGGTAAGTTTTTTTTTTTTTTTTTCTACACCATCTCATATTTTCTTTAAGGTTTTTTCAAATGTGGACTTAGGAGTTTTGTGTATTGTATGTGTACTGTATTATAAAATAAATAGTTGTGTTATTACCTGAAAATGCCCTGGTTTATTAGGCACTGTAGATTATGACAATGCTTTCTTTTTGCCTTCAAAATAAGGCATTGATGCATGAGTTATGCCCTAATTTGAAGGCATAATTTCTTAAAATATGCAGGCAAAACCATTGCAATCTTGTGTACCAGATGCAAGCATTTTTCATCAAATATAAGGCATTTTTGGAGCAAAAAATAAGGCATTGCCCTGTATTTGCCTTTTTGAATGAGGCAAAAACTAGGCATTTTTGTAAAAAATAAGGCATTATTTGATGAAAATGCCTAGGCATTGTCCAAAAATGCCTTGTTGAGTTTCAGCCCTGCATGTACGTCAAAGAGAAACCAAAACTAAACAAAATAATTTCATTGTAGGTACTACACAATTAAAGACCTTGACACCCCTTATGACGCTGCCAGTGAGTTGTTAATGTAAGTTCTGGTCCAATTTTTTGGTTTGTCTGATAACAATAGGGTTAAATTGGAGCATAAAATAGCATGTATACCTCTGAAATGTGTCTACAAATTGGCACAACTTTACAATACTCCAGATGACCAAGTGTTATTGATCAATTATTATCATTATGCCATACCGGCTTGAAATACCAGCAAAATTGGGTCAATAATTTTAGTTAACACAAAACACAAATGTTGTCAGAACCTGTACCTCCGCCTGCTAAAAAATTAAAAGATGAGGAAGTATTGAAGTGTTTACTGTACCTTTAACAATTATTTTTTACTCTTGCTGTATTTAACTTTTTATTAGTAGTATAAACTTACAATTGAATACTTTAAACGGCTTATGTACTTCAAATGAACAAGCTATAACAAAAATTGCAAACACTCAACAAGTTTTAAACGCTCCCACAATTGAAGAGAAAGATATTCCCACGCCTGACCATGTGCGCTGATGCCAAACCTGCAATATTACATTTGTAACATAATTTATTTTTTTAGAGCGGATTGTCAACAATAATTGTACGGACACTGATAGAAGAAGGCGCGAGAACACACAAACAAAAAGTAGCAACTTTTACGAAATTAAAAAAAGAAGAAAAGTACAAATCATATGACTTCACCTCAAGCAACAAAAAGCTTATACGATGCTACACAACTGCTTTTAGAAATTTAAAAGGTTATATCACAAAGTATGTGCGGACAATAAAAGAAACAGACGCAAGCATAAGCTCAGAAGACGCTTGTACGGCATATGTGTTTTAGGGGTTTTTTACATTAACATTTTATTTTTTCAGGGGCTATAATTCTTAAAGCTCTTCAACACAATGATTTCTGTATTGCCATTTCCTTTGTAAGTACTCCGAAAACAGAGGAGATGTTTAAAACAATGGTACGAGAGACATAAAGGCTTTTTTTGTTGATTCACAATATTAATTGTTTTTGGTCTCAACATAACAGTAATTTACAGTTCGCCAAAATATGGAAGCTCTCTCCTCAAAAAGCATCGAAACACTACAAACAAGCACAAGTTTCTGGACATAGACGTTTTGTGGCTAACAATTATAAACACTTGTACGATTTTCCTTTTTTTTGCTTATTTGGTGTTGACTTGACTTGTAGAACAACATTTGTGCAAGATAAAGCAAAAGGATTGCATTTAAAAACACAAATTGAAGCACTTTCTGTAACTATGGGGCTGTCACAACCAAACACAGTAAATATGGAAAACAACAATACACCTAGCATGTTTCCTGTCGACGGCATTGCTGGTAATCGTTCCAATGATACGTTTTCTTTTGGAATAGATAGAAGTACTTTTGATAATGTTTTTCCTGGTGGCTTTTCTTCAAACTCAATGCTTACTTCTTTCAGAAATGTGGCTTCTATTCCAGGTACATGTTATGTCTGCCCATTAGTATTGTTTTTAACTCTCTTTTTAGCTGTTTCTCCTAATAGAAGTGGTATTGTTGTGCCCAACAATTCCAATGACTTAATTTCAGACAGTTTTTTTGGTTCTGATTTAATTGATGACAGCGACTCACATGGTGGTACTACAATTTTTAAGTCTGGTACAACAATTGCTCCTACGATTGACCAACACAATACACTTGCCACTAGCCGACATGCTGTTGCTACTTTTAGCGAAATAGTAGGTGATAACTTTAATACAAGTGTCGATTTAGCCTCTGCAAATGGCTCTATTGGTTCTAGCGTATCATCTGTCGTTACTCATGGTATTTCTGGCACTCAAGTAATTGAGTCAGTTGTCACAAGTAAGAGTTACTTATGCTATGTTTGGTTATTCATTATTTTGTAATAGCAACACAGCAACTTGCATTGGACGCACAGCTTTCATTTCAAGGTCAAATATATTCATTTGTTGATTTTGTTTGGCTTTATAGCAATGATGGAACTCCAAATGCAAAGCAATTGATTTCTTATATGGCTTTGTTAAAACAAACACTCTGTACTCAAGGTATGATACATTAAAAAAAAAATAATATTAAACCACAACAGCAGTAAACTTTGAAAGCATCATAATTGGTTTGGAAAAAGATTTAGAACACACTCCCGTTTTGGTATGTAAATAAACACCACAAATTCTTATTATTGTATTGAAGGACAAGAGCAACAGCAGTAATTGTGTTTTTGTTTTGGTGCCATTTGTTTTTCAAGGTCCAAATCCTGCCGTTGTTACTTTGGCGACTATCCAAGATGACTACACTATAAAATGTACCTGCTTTTTTTTTTTTCACATCTTAATAACTATGTTGTAAGGTTGGTTATCAATTGTTGGAGTTGCCAATGACCATTGCATCTTTGTACGTGATTTTACATTTATTTTTCAAAATTGGCATTCTTGTAGGTCCAAAAGTAGCTCCAGACAACATATCTGGTTTTGTGAAATCTGTTGCTCATTATAAAAAAATAGTTATTTGGATCAAAATCTTCATTGCAAGATAATAAAGGGAAAGCGGTGAAGTATTAACTTTACGAGCTAATGCAGAAATGGTAGCACGATATGCCTTGAAGCTTCTTTAAAATCCAAAACAAAGGTGCTGTGTTTATGATAACTAGATATTAATATGTTTGTAGAAAAAGAAAAGAACAGAGAATTTATATAACAATTTTGGAAGCAACGCAAAGCAGCTGTTGAGCCTTTCAAGATTGTGTTCATTGTTTGGAGAATTAATTTACATTGAAAAACAAGACAAGTTGTCCACTCACTTTTTGTCGTGTATGTCCAATCTTTGTATGTTTTGTGCTAATGTAACAATGTAGTTAACTCAACTGTGCAAACACACAGCATGAGCACTATTGTAGACCAGGCTTCAAAAGGATTTATTACGTTTTTTGAATAATGTAATTACATATCCAATAAATAGAATGAATTGTAAAAATAGTTTTTTTACCTATTTATATAACGGACTGCTGTCAACGATAATAAAAAAAAAAGTATATACCATTAGCAAAGTGGTATAAAATGCAAGTTACAAGTGGTATATACCAAAAAAAAAATGGTATATAGGAATGGTATATTAGGTTTTTTCAAGTGAAAAAAAATGGTATAAATTCCGTGTTTATACCACTTTTTCCTGGCATATTAATGGTATATTTTACAAGTATACCAACTTTTTTTGGTATAATATACCATTTTTTTTGGTATATAAGCTGGTTTTTGGTATAAATGTTGAAAAGTGGTATAAAAAGAAGGTATATTTGATTATAAAATAGTATGGCAAAAAAAATATGGTATATGAGATGATAATAGTTGGTACATGAGTGGTAATTTATGGTCAAGTGGTTTGTTTAAAAATGATAAGTATGAAGGAACTATAAAACGATTTTATGAGTGTGGGTTACTACAAGAGTTTAGTTTTTATACAGAAGGTTTTAGAAAACATATAGTATATTGGCATAAAGACGGAACAAAGATGTAGATCGACACATACCCAGCTATTAGTGTTCATTAAATAAGTTGCAACTTCCACCAGTTAAGTGAAAATAGTAGATACAGAAAGTACTTGCAAATGTTATTGCTAGAATTGTACTACATGGTTAAGAACAAGTGCAATAAATGCAACAGATTGACTTGTGAAAGATGTCGACTCATACATTAATCGAAAATTTCTTTATCTTCTTTTTTCACAACGTGCCAGCAACACAGTTCATGCCTGTTCACAGACTAATCAATACCAAAATGATTTAAACAAACTGCCAGAATCATACTACAACGTGTGGGCATGTGGTTTATCTTTCAGCGTGTTGTCTGACAAAATATTGTCAATGCTCAATCACATATCTGTGTTTCTGATACAGGTTTATGTGAGACGCTGCCATTCAGTATAAGATGTAGGCAAGCGTACAAGTATAGCTCATACGTCAACCACGCACTTCGTGCGTTTTTTTATTTCGGCACCTAGTCCCTACTTTAACATTTCATATTAGGAAGCCAAGCCAACAATAGTAGAATACAGGTGCATGACGTTGGAGGCGATAGAAACGGAACTTGATAATGCTCCTAATAAGCTCATGTTAAAGCACGTGACGCCTTTAAAAACCTCTTTTGCGAAGTGCTCTACAGTGGTGTCATAACTTTTACTACCGTGAATTTCGTGACACATGACCAGTAATCCAAAGGATTTTACCTGAGATTTGGACATCTGCTACGAAACTTAAGGACACTAGTGAAGCATTAGCAGTGGCGTACAAGTATCATAATTGCTTGATAAGGTATTTCAATCAAAAGACAAAGCAGCTTTTTAAGTCAGCTTAATTATCCGTACCAGTTCCTTTGAGACTACCGTGCAAGACCTACAATCGAATCCGTCATTCAAAAACTTGTATATTGACGCTGTCTGATGTCAACGAAACGAAGGAATCAAAAAGGAACTTTTTTTAAAGTCATTTGTGTTTGATTACAGTAACGTATTTCATACACTCTGAAAAGACGTTTATGAGAAGAAAAAAAAGTTCATGTGTTTTACCTACAGTTTTCAATGTCAAGTCAACGTCAAAATACACGATCGAAGCAACAAAGCCGCTGAGCGTTTATTTTTCATATTATGGAATACTGTTATTAGTTTAATGATCTACAAACAATGAAAAGAAAAAAGCCAGAGCATGCATGCCTCAGGCTGATGCCTATGAACACGCACGGTGCTCGTGTTAACCCAATAATAGTGTACGTCTCAAATAAAAACAGTTTAATCATTTTTAATGCTTATTTGTACAGTGAGGAGGGAGAAAATAGAATTTTTGGGCGTGGGGATGTCAGGTACACGAAAGATGAAAAAAAAGCGGCAATTATTTTATTAGAGCAACAGCATTAGCCCTAATCTATTTCAATGCTACTGCCAACTACTGTATGAACCAATTATCACTCATTAACGCTCAGGTGGGTTGATCCTCTACGACCGCGCGCCTCAATATCTAGACGCCAAGCACACCTTCTTTGTAATGGTGTGGAGACATTTGCAGTTCGAAACGTACGTAATAAACGCCACAATTTACTTTTTCTTTTTCTTTGTTTTTAACACTTGCGGTTTAAGATTGGTTTAAATTCCATGTATCTCTTCCGTGGTAATGCAACAGACGAGGAAGCTGAGCGTATGATAAAGGATAAATGGTATCAAATAGATATCGGTGACGTCTTCTCATTGAGTGGTTATTACTACAAGTTCAAGGCAAGAGGAGTAGACAAACACAAAAAAAAATCCTTTTTCTTTTGTTTGTTTTTTGGGTATCTGTCTACGCGCGTAGTACTGTTTCATAAAAGTTTTTGAATTCATTTCCTAAATGTTAATAGATCGTTGGAGCAGTACCTGTACGACCACCAAAGAAGATATCAACACCCGATAAACTAAGACGTGTAAAATCCCTGACACGCCAACTCACTCCTCGAAAAATCAGCCTAAATCCACGTATAAAGGAAGAGAATGGAGATCCTGCCAATGAAGGAGCCAAAGTACGATTTTAAATATCACCAAAGCCAAAACAAACCGAGAAAAAAAACACATCAAAAACCAACTTTTTTTGGCTAGCGTTTTCGGTGCACTACATGGTTCCTAACTAAAAACGATATTCTTTTTCCTCCCTGCCCTCTACAAATCCGTTAACGTTTAAAAAGGAACCAGAACAACCAGATAATATGGCTGTAGCCCCAGCAGTAGTAAAAGAAGAAGAAGATGATGACAACGAGAGGCGGTCTGGTAAAATGAACTTGAGGAAGAGAAAACGGGTCAACTATAATTTAACAAACATCTGGAAATCAGTGTCATCAGGAAATCTGGATCAACAACAAGACAAAGCTGGAACTGCAGCGCCAGCAGCAAAGAAGAGAAAGTTGAGCACCAGTGGACCGAATGCTGATTTGAATCCGCTCGAAGGTATGAACTACTTTGTACAAAACGGTTTTTTGTTGTTCCTCATCTTTTTTGCAGCTGTCAAGGAAGAGCGTCTCCGAAAAGCTAAACCTACTATTGTTCTTTATGATAACACATGTTTGGAGCATCGAGTGCCATCTTGGCATCTGGAACGCCCTGCAAGATTGAAGTACGTCACACTCTTTTGAATGAAAAAAAAAAAAAAATCATATCGACTCCACGAACTATGAACTCCTTCATATCTTTCAAACTTGCATTCCTTCATTTAATAATTACCATCAATGAACATCACCGCAAAAAATGCATAGTGTTAACGTTTAAACCCTAGAACAGTGATTGAAGCAATAAATATGATAAAAAAGAAGCGTCCTAATTACCTTCGAGTTGTTGACAATATTACACCCGCAACACCAACCCAACTTTCTCTTGTACATTCCGCAAACTACCTTGAGAAGCTTAAAGAGCTTGATAACAAAATGTACGCACAACAACAGCTAATAACATTATCACCGAACCGACAAAAAAAAACATCAAAAAACTTGCAAAAAAAAAAATCAGAAAAAAAAGATTAATCAAAATGAAAGCAGGGGAGGTGATAAAGATCCAACTTTTATTTTCATTTTGTTCAATAAAACTACACGTGCAAAAAAATAATTTTTAACACTTATTATTACAATAACACTCACAAATACTCCGATAGCAACTCAGGTGTTGAACAGGACTCTATCATGCATGCTACACAATTTTCAGAAACAAATTCACGTGATTCAGACGATAAGGATACTTATATCTCAAAGAACTCCTATACAGCTGCTATGAAGGCTGCAGGCGCAGTATGTCAAGCTGTTGATCTCTTAAAAGTAGCCGGAAGAAAGTATCAAAACGTATTCTGGTAAGTCCGAAGAGAGCCGAAAAGCTCCTAACACTCTTATCTTTTTAAATCCTTTTAATGATACGGTTTTTTGTATTTAACTATATGCAATTGTGCAGTACTTTACGTTCAATGCAGTATAGTCCTTAGTGGGTCTTTACAAAAACACTAGAAACGGCAATTAGAGAGTTAATATTTTTTTGCGTTTTTTTGGGTTTTTTTGGTTTTTATGTAACCGTTATGTGTTGCTAATATCCTTCGTAGCGCTGTGAGACCTCCTGGACATCATGCAGGTCGTGATGGACATACAGAGGAAGCTTGTTCACAAGTACTAATCTTGTAATGTTATCAAGGTTCTAACTCGCGTAGGGATACTGTCTTGTTAATAATGTGGCTGTAGGAGCTGCATACGCATTACAAATTGGATTTCCTTTCCAAAAAGTTTGCATCATAGACTTCGGTAAGCACTTTGGTTTTTTTTTCTTGAAAAAACGAAAAAAGCTTTTACGATTATTTCCTTTGTTATCTAATTGACGTTTTTGTTGTTTAGATGTTCACCATGGTAACGGAACAAATGAAATCTTTAGAGACAATAATAACGTCTTATTCATCTCCATACATGCAAAGGTAACTAACTAACTTACAACGTCCAAAAATTGTGTAAAAGTCAGCCGAAAAAACCTTCAAAGATTTCTTTTTTTCTCCGGCCGAAAACCCCAAACAACAAAAAAATTTTCGAATTCACATATGGTTCATGGGAGGACACAAAAATTAACCGGGGACTTCTCCGGTTAGAAAATATATTCCTCCTTTTATCGACTAAGAACGTTGTTTGTGTTTTGAATATTCGAGATTTCCTTGTAACGTGTTCACATTGTAGACCTTAGAAGCAAAAAAAAAAAAATTTATGATTGTGAAATTTCATTTTTTGACAAGCTCCGGAAACTTTTTCTCTTCGGAAATGATACCATTATAAACGATTAAAAATGCCTTTTATATCATTATAAAATACATGTTTTTGTATACAAGTGGTTTATTAATACATTTATAGGATATCTACCCAAACACCAAGGAAACGGTGCGTAGTATTTTTTACTTTTTTTTTTTTGAAATTGAAAAGTGTTTGGCGAAGTGTTTCTAGGTTATGGTCGTAGCTAGACCCAAGTCTTTTTGACATTGATTGTGTTCTTTTATTTTCATTTTCGGTAACAACGCTTATATTTTTCCTATAGGATGATGGCGCTTACCCTAATGAGGTTAACGTATCACTAAATAAAGGAGCTGCATCGGAAGACATTAAAAAAGCTTTTACCGATCACTTGATACCTAAAATACACGCTTTCAAGCCGAACCTTTTCTTCATTTCTGCTGGTTTTGATGCACACAAGAAGGACCCTACGAAGGTACGGTGATATAAAAAGACACGTATTTAGTGATAACTATTTATCTACTCGGGAGAGAGAGGAAAAAAGATCTTTAACTTTTTTTTTCACTTTTTTTTTTTTTTGTTCCTTCTGTTTTTGTTAATTTTATTTACTACGTCTCTTTACTTGCCTTGCTCTTTTTAAAGAAACAATAATTGTCTTTTTACGAAGTACAAGCTTTCTATATGTGCACACATATTCTATATACGACGTAGTTATCTATATATTTTAATATCGATATATTTTTATAAACTCTTATCAACTTTCTGTTTTCTAATCATGTTGTATTCTTAGGCTCTTCACTTTTCTATACGTGACTACAGCTGGATGACAAAGATGATCATGGTTTTAGCCAAGAAGTACGCATACGGTAGAGTCATTTCAGTCCTTGAGGGTGGATACTGTCTTAAATACCTTAAACTATGCGTAATGGCTCATGTTATGGAACTAATGAAAAAGGATAAAGCGACTACTTGAAAGAAAAAAAAAAAAAAAAGTGAAGAAATAAGAAAAAAAAACACTTTCTTCCTTTCCGTCTGTGAGTTTGGTTTTTGTAACACAAATCTCAGAAAATCTTTTTACTTCCTTTGCATAAAAAAAACGAAAAAAAGAAAAAAAAAAAAAAAAGAAACCAAAAGAGCTCTTCACGTTCTTGGTTTGTTATTGTAATTAAACGAAAAAAAAAGGGTCCCTCTCATAAATAAAGATGTAATTGTACATGATTATTGATGTTTATTTAAAACCGAGAATACAAAAAAAAAAATTAAATATTTTTACGAACGGCAGACGCATATTTCGTGAACTACTGCAGCAAATTTTTTTTCACCGCCATAAAAATAGCCTAAATATGCCCGTCATGCACTATATATCCCTCTAAGGTATGTCGGGGCGTTTGTGTGCAAAACTTTCGCTTTTTGTGATTCCGGAACGCTCTAGTGTCTTTGATGTTATTTTTAAGCGTAGTTTAGTATTACAAGGTTGTTTTTAGTGTTTTTTGCAAAGCAAACTACCTAGTAAATATGGGTTTTGAGTGTCAAAATCGGCTTTGCTTGAATTCCACAACCAATAAAATTTTGCATTTGTTACTTCACAACCACAACTCTCCCTAAATATCGCCACCAATGTCCATCAGACGGGGTACGTAGCGTGTTTAGCATGCATAACTTGAACTACTCCGGGTTTTAAGCTAATCATGCCGTAGCTTCTACAGACCTTCCTTCATGCGTTGCTTGTTCCCCCGAGAGCACGGAAACCACGGAACCGTCTTTGTGTAAGACGCACCAAAGGTGAGAACTTTGTCTTTACCCCAAAGAACCCAAAAGCTTTTCTGTTTGCTCCAAAACGCGTTACTTATATGTTGTAGAATGTTCCAAGGCCAATATGTTAGTCTACTAGACTTGTTTAAAGTACGCAACTCTATACCGCTGTTCTCGGTCTTAACAACCAACTAGGGCAACTTTTCAGCGATGGCAGCGACAATTCTCTCTTTGGGCACAACAAAACAACTAAACACGCCTCTCGTTACTGGTCAACTAACAAAGAAACTAAACTGGACAGAAGACGGAGGAAAATCGCGAACGCGATACAATTCCACACAAGCGCTCAAGGCGTTTTGTAGAGCTTGTTTTAAGAAGAGTACGCATACATTTAACGCTTAGACCACTTGAAAAACTTTTTGGTTTTGGAGAACTTGAAAAAACCTATTTCGACCCAACTTTTTTAAACATCATTCGTCTACCATTGTATCATATTATAAACCACTCTGGTATCCTTTATTTAGAATTTCGCAAGTTTACTACTATTTTCAAACATTCCCACATTGCTAACGGTTAGTCTCGTAGGTCCTACATCATTTTCGCGAAAGCCACCAAAGAACTCAGCGAGCAAACAGGACTTCACAGACTGGGCAGACCAACATAAGGTTGATATCTCCGACTTCAAGACTCGAACATACAACAAAAGAAGCCGTACAAGCCATACGAGCCATACAAGCCATACAAGAGATACTGACGATCTATTTGACGAATCTCGTGTTATGCGAGTAGAAGAACGCGCTGAAGTGCCTTTGATGCATAGGCGTAAACGTAGAAGAACAGGTAAAACGAAGAATTCCAAAAAAAAAGTTTTTTTGTGGTTTGTTTGCGAGATTAAGAAAAACTTTTGTTCTCGCGCGAAAATTTTTTTTTGTGTGTGCTTTTTCTCCTTTTCTTATGCTTATACGATCTTTAGATTCCACTCTATCTTCCGATACTGAGCTCTCTGAAGAGTCTATGGACGCTGAAGCGTACCCTATTGCGCATAAAATAGAACCACTTATTAATCAGCCTACTTCGTTCCCTCAGTATTCTATGCGCTACAGTACTACGGCAATAAGAAATTCTTCGCGCCCTATGCGTTCCCAAACAGTATCTCATACTCAGAATATTACCACTGTCACGGCTGGTATTAAAGCAGAGAAGCCTCCAACGTATGCTAAGCGATTAATGGCCGATACTGAAGCCGATGCTATTGCTGCTCTTACTTCTTTGGCCGAATTCGCCTCAGAGGAAGACTCAGATGATGAGAAACGTATGCGATAAATAGCATTACGTTCAGAAGAATAAGAATAAGGGTATTTCGGCTCTATACTTCTTTCACGTTGCACATACGAAACCTATTTATAAGATCATAATTCTTGCCCAACTTTTTTTTTTTTATCAGCTGATTTCTAAACTCTGCTATAATTAAACTTGTAAATAATACTTGTAAATAAATAACAAAATATATATCTCTACTATACCGGTGATGGTTTATTAATTTCTCTTTTTTATGCGATTTTTTTGAAGCCGAAATCGAAATTTAGGCAAAAAAATCTGGTTCCCGTAATTTTTTCGTAAGATGAAAGTTGGCCAATAAATTGGGTACTGGGAACACAACACACGTATTTGTCTTAGTGTGAGTTGTTTGTTTAGATGGTTTATATAGGTTTTATTAAAGATACGCTGTGAAGTTTACGTTTTATATTTTTTGTTGTTACTGAAATTGGTGTCTTGATGGTTTTTGTGCGTAGTAGTATTGTTACCATATGTACTGAGATCAAAAAAGTCTGTTTGAACTGAAAAAAAAAAGAAAGGAGAAACAGAATTCTTACGCGAAAATAAATCACTTTGCAACTAAGTGTTGCACAACCACTCACGCACAAGAACAATAGTTTTCGAAGTAAAATAAAGATTGTCATTCGCTTGCCGTTTTGGGCTTGTAAACTTGCAATTTCACTTTTCTGTAATATTCATTAATATTCAAGCACAGAAGGTGTGAAAAAGTTACTTTCTGTAATTGTAATTTGAAACAAAGACAATCAAAAATATTTTGCCCGACTTAAAGTGTTAAGTAATAAACCGACCAAACGGTATAAAGTTCGCTTCCAAATGGTGTTTAGGCAATGTCTTGCTGTGCTAAAGAGGGCTGGGCACGATAAAGATACTTTGATTGCTCTAGGATTGGGACAACTAATTTCTTTGCTTATAACAGGCACTGGCGTGGTACGTAGGCGATTGGATGCTATTTTACACCTCATTTACATGTAATCTGTGAAAAGTGCGCCCAATAAGCTAATTTTCGTAGAACGCGCGATACGCGTTGAATGTCAAAACCAGACATTATTACGTTAAAATTGAGCCAAAATCATTAAAACGTCATCCAACGCTTATGGTATGTTTTAATACAACTGACATTTGCCCGTAGACGTCTCAACTACTTGTGGAGCGTCATAGCATTAGTATGCCGACAACACAAAGCTTTTTGAATTATTTACTGCTTGGTATTGTATTTGGTGGCATAATGATAAAGAGAGGCGATTTTCTGACATGCATCAAAACAAAATTTTTCATTTATATCCCACTAGCTTTAGTAGACGTTGAAGCTAATTTTTTAGGTACGTACAAATGATTTTTCAGTTGTTTGTGTGGTGTCAGAGCCACATTTTTTTTTTGTTGATTTTTTCGAACGTTTTTGGATTATTTGCGTTTTAACTGCGTTGTAGTCGTTAAAGCGTACCAGTATACATCTATAACGAGTGTTATGCTCCTGTACGTTTAATTAAAAGTCATTGGTGTTATAATATAGCCTCCTGACTGTTTTCTTAGTGATTGTTTTACAATTCCATGCGTTTTGGGCTTGACTTATTTTTTCCTCAAAACACGTTACAACTGGCGTCATCTAATAGGCGTTTTCTTTGCCCTAGTCGGTTTGGGTGTTCTTATATATTCTGATGCTGCCAGTAACCATCATGAAGGTGAGAATCAAGGCAATAGAAATCAAAAGAGAATTTTTTATTCTTATTTTTTTCTTAATTCTAGGAGGATCAAATAAGATTGTTGGTGATGTTCTTTGCTTGGCTAGTGCTTTATTATATGCTGTATCAAATGTTGGACAAGAAGGCTCAATTAAAAAATGGGATAGTGTTGAGTTCTTAGCTATGATAGGTCTATACGGTTCTGTTATTGGCGGGTGTCAGGCGTAAGTCCTTACGTGACTTTTTCTATTATTCCTATCAAACATTTTTTTGGCTAACTCTTTCCTCAGTGCTATTTTGGAGCATAAGAGCTGGTCTACTTTTGAATGGGACTTAGTATCAGGTACTAAAGAAGTAAATTATTGTTAGGAACAGAGACGTATTACAACGTTATCCGCGAGTTTCCTAATTATTGGTATCACACAAATGACTTATTTAAGTTCATTAATATCGACGCAATGGTAACTGTCTCATATTGTCCGTTTCAGTCAAGTTAGTCAACCCGTTATTTCGATCGTTATTAATGAACGCAAATAAGCCATTTGTGTGATACCAACATTAGGAAACTCGCGGTATTGTTTTGCAAGATTTTTTATTAATCACGTGATTAGTGAGTTTGCTTATTCTGTATGCTGCATGCCTTTTTCTTGTTTATGTTCTTGTACCTATTGTACTTGATACTGGAGGATCTACACTATATAACCTTTCTCTACTTACATCAGATGTTTTTGCAATAGTAGTAGGCATATATCTCTTCAACAATAGTGTACGTTCATTTTTCTTTGATTTGAAGAAAAAAACGAAAAAAAATGCGGAATTATTCTTTTAATATCCTACTACCCAGAGTAGTTTAAACTTATGCTTCTTAATGCCTTTTTCTTTTGTTTTTAACACAAAAACTCACCACGTGAGTTTGCAATTTAGCGTGACTTTTCTTTTTTGGCTTCAAAGGGTTGACTCCAAGTTTTTTTTTCATCTAATTAAGTTGTTAGCTTTCTTGGCTCTATTTCGTTGCTCTGGCAATAATTGTACTCGGGTTACTTATTTATAATATCAATAATGCGCCAGTTACAGCACAAAAAGCTCGTGATATGCAAATTCAAGGTGACGAAGAAGAGCAATTTGTAAAAACAGAATCTAGTCCAAGTAGTACATCAACTTAACCAGTTTTTTTTTCGTCGTAAAAGAACTCTTGGCCCTCTCAGCTGCAGCCACCATAGATTTAAAACAAAGAAACCATATCACATATTGTATATGTAGTAACAGTGTACTGAAAAATACACACGAGGAAGTAGTAGAGGCTTACATGTTGATCCGTGACAAAAAAATACTGAGTAATAAATCAAATATTTCGTATTTAAAGTTTTATTGTAGCTTTATAATAAAGTTCCATATTTAATACCACTTTAATATTGCGTATGTTCTGCCAAAGTGCAATATGTCTTATCCATCTGTTATTGGCACATGGCCACTTGAGTGCAAATACATTTTGTGTAAGAAGTCATGTTATCAGCTTTGAAAATTAGTCCTAAAGCAATGGAGATAATAGTAAGTTTTTCTTGCTGATTAATAGAACTTTATTAGAGCAACAACTGCTTACATATATTGCACAGGACATGAAATAATTTTGCCAAATGTTTCCAAGCTAATTAATTTTGCACCTACCAGTGCACTTATTCCTATAGCCGTTATTGATAGATAGTGTGTACACCTGCCAATGCCTTCAAACCTTCATCTGTTACATTTGTAAATGATAAATTAATCTCATGTACACCTGCCAATGCTGCAATGCCATTGTCTGTTATTGACTCACAACAACGTAAGTTGATAGTGTGTACACCTGCCAATGCCTCAATGCCATTGTCTGTTATTGACTTACAATAACATAGGTTGATAGTGTGTACACCTGCCAATGCCTTCAAACCTTCACCTGCTACATTTGTATATGATAAATCAATATCATGTACACCTGCCAATGCCGCAATGCCATTGTCTGTTATTGATTTACAATAACATAGGTTGATAGTGTGTACACCTGCCAATGCCTTCAAACCTTCATCTGTTACATTTGTAAATGATAAATCAATCTCATATACACCTGCCAATGCCGCAATGCCATTGTCTGTTATTGACTTACATCTATGTAGGCTGACAGTGTGCACACCTGCCAATGCCGCAATAATGTCGTTTGTTGGCTCACTCAGGCTGAGATCAATAGTCGTATTGTGGAGTAATGGACTACCAGAAAGCATCTGAACTTTATTTGTGTTTTTAATACGGATACGACCATACCCAACATGGTTGTGAACAATATCTCGTAAAAGATGGCACGTTTGGGCTGTACGAAGCGTATACATCCCTTGTTTGAGAATATGGACTATTAACTCAATTGGTAGCGCAACAAGGTCGAATACTTGGTTGAACTGTGTTTGTTGTTTTTCCATTGTATGATCACGGTTTGTCTTTGTTAAGCAAATGTTATAAAGGAGAACTTGAGGGATTAAATGCGTTTAGCTGGTTAGTGTGTAGCGGAAGGTCAAAGTCGGTCACAACCCAAACGCTCACATGGCTGTTGGTTTCCTGTAACCTCACTATACTGTACATATCACGATTTACATGATCAGCAAGTTTGGTCGTTTGTTGGCAAACCAAGGCTGAGAAATAGTCGCTATTGTGGAGTAAATGGTTACTACCACTTTCCCATGTGTTTGAACAATATTGTAATATTTTAATACGGATACACCATACCCAACATTGTTTGAACCAATATTGTATAAAATCGTTTGGGCTGTACGAAGCGTATACATCCCTTGTTTGAATATTCTTTAATCCATTGTAAAACAAGGTCGAATACTTGAAACAGTCCACTTTTGTTTTTTTGTATTATTATTCCTTATTATCTTTGCAGTTGTTATAAATAGAAATTGAGGGATTAAACGTGGGTCCGCTTGTTGAAGGAGGACAAGACAGTATCCACAACATCAACTTAGCACGCACAAATATAACAGATGTTTCATTGAAGGCTCTCAAGTATGTCCATACAATTAATATCCGTCGCTGTGTGAATATCACTGTTGAAGGGATAAAATCACTCAAAGATGTACATGATATTACAGTCAGTCCAAAACCTGAATGGCTTGAACACCTTGGCAACATACACACAGTTTGTATAATATCCCATACCTATAGAGAGTCAGCTATTGAAGAGGATCAACTCAAATCATTAGTTAACACCAAACATTTTTCCTTACAATTCTCAAATATAAGAGACGACGTTTTTAGACATTTAACCAACAAGCTCGAGTGCCTTGAACTCAGTCATAGTCACTCTATTTCTGACTTGAGTCTGAGGCATTTGGTGCATTTAAAGCAACTCAAGCTTGATGACTGTTGCTCTATCACAGGCTCATGCTTTCAGTACTTAAGTAATTTGACACATCTTGCTCTTTGTTATAGCCGAATGCTTGAAGGGTCAGGTTTAAAGTATTTGGTTAACCTCAAGTACCTTACTCTCGTTAATTGCCATAAGATTAAAGCGTCAGATTTAAAGTACTTGGTTAACCTTGTACCTTAAAATTAAACGGTGTGATAAGATTGTACCTGGACATTTGAAGTATTTGACATCTCTCCAGTACTTAGAGCTTGGATACTTGGATTACAACAAAGGTAAGAACTATGCTGATGAAATGGGAGTTGTTTTACTTGTATCGGATATGTGAGGATGATTGTAGTGCCTAGTTAGCTCTTGGAGAAAACTATGGCAAGATTATGTATTTAGATCATATTAAAACTGTTCACGGCTATAGTATACCATCTGTTGCAGTGTAAGGTAAGAGAGACGTGGCCTTAGTTGTAGGATAATAGCGTAATTTATTAGTACATACGTAATACATTCAGAGAACACATTTTGGTGTTCATAGAGTCTCATGATTAAATGTAATTAGATATGCTGTTGCACGTTACATTAGCAGGTATTAAGCATGTCATAATTGCAACTCAAGGTAGTATTGTTTCAAAAGAAAACACAAAATAATGAACAAACGGGATCTTGAGTGTTGACAATTCGAATTGTTCACACTCTGAATTCTTTGCTCTTTTTTTTTCTGGTTTCATGTCATGCCCACAGCTGTCGACGTGTTTTAAGGGAAGCGATACCCGTCAACTTAAACTGCTTGCATTTGAATAATTTTATTTTTTCGAAGCAACCCTATGTGCTTATTCTATTTTTCTATCCAAAGAAGGTCCAGGGAACCATGGAATAAGACGTGATGTTGTTTCTTGGTACAAACGATACATTGGGTATTTATCAGATGAAAGAGATTCTAAATTGAAAAAATCAGAGAGATAGAAGTAATCAAAGACTGTTTTCGGAGGTGGAGAATGTGATAAAAATAAAAAATAATTGAAAAATGAGACGCATCTCTGGTACCTGTTAATGGTGTTGATCCTTGGAACAATAGAGTAAGTAGTGTAGTACCAATAATACTCCAGTTAAAAAGAGGTGCTCCAGCACCGATACCGAATAAATAGAAACACCACCAAATTGACATTTCACAAAAGAAATTAGGATGCCTTGAATACTTGAACAAACCATGCCTACAAGAAGAGTTAGATCCTCATCAAGATATCTTCAAAGCAACTACAAAATAAAAACCACCACAAAAATAACACGGTAATCCGCAATCATCACGTGTTCACTCTTTATCTGTAGTAAAACTAATAAAAATTTTCTTTCAAAAATGACACGTGTCAATCAAAAAAAATGATGTAGGCTATTCATAAAAGGGCTTGGATGTTCGTACGTTAGAAATCCTCTCTTTACGTCACCAACAAGTTTTTCAGGAGTGTCAATCTTGTCATGCTTGCATAAATGGAAATACCATTGTTGTTCGTCAGCAAGTGATTCTCCAAATAAACACATTGCTATTCCAAACGCTGCAAAAGCATCCACGACATTAAACGGAGTGTCACGCCCTTCATAAGCAACTAGAAGCACAATCAGTTAGTTTTGCCCAATGGCAAGTGATTAGGGATGGTAAGGTAGTACCGTAGGCTGGTAATGCGATGAAGGCGAGAAGGAAGTTTTGGTACAAAGCAACGAAAAAAACGTTGAAAATCTGAAAGAAGAATGGACCTGTTATCTCTTTTATCACTAGAAATGACGTTATTAGTAGATAGAATTATAATTAAAGGTTTATTTGAAGTACCTGCCCATCTGTAGTCTTCTTCTGTTGGAGAATAACCTCCTTTTCTATAAAAGTTGTACGAAAGACGAGCGCCCCACCACTGAAGGCGTTTAGTGTCGTAAGTTTGGTATTAAACAAAAGTTTTTGAAAAGCATTTATGGTACGGCGTTATTGTTGATATGGTAGCGTACTGTGATTAATGCGGTCATTATTGACAGGCGTAGGTTATATTTTTCTCCATTCAAAACAGGATGTAGTGCAATGACCCAAGTGAAGATCACAGGCGATAAAGACCATAATCTATCAACCCAAGAGTAGTTTTTGGTGATTACAGACAAAACCCAGCATAAAACAGCGAAAATAAGCGCTAGCCACAATACAATGATAGCAGGATCGGCAACAGCCCATAATTCAGGCATATGTGATGGGTTTTGCAGAATGTGGCCAATATTATCAGTGCAATACCATACACTTGACAACCATTCACTCAATAAGGTCTTTGCAACGTCCAAGTCAGCTGCCATACTAATAACGTCAAAAAAGTAATAATGTTGGTCAAAAAATGTCGCAGTTAACAAAAAAATTGAAACGTTGCAAATTGGAGCGTCAATGTGAGCTATTAAAAGGACTGATACTGTCTTTTTGCTATTTTATTGATGTGTCAATTGTGACAACACATACCAACTGTAGGGTATCGTGTAATTATAGAATGAGTGAATAGTGTCATGTCTTTCATTGCACGTGTTTTTCTAGAATACGTTGACTTAACCTGGTTTCAAGTATTAGTTCTGATTTCAATTTAAACGAGCTATCGAACGTTCTAGGTGATAGTGAAGCTCTACCATTCGTATTCCCTTTGTTTGAGCTTATTATCAAGGCTGGTTAATAATGTGTTGCTTTCATAGGTTTAGCCTACGTTCGTAGGGTATAAGAAAGGTAACGGACGCGCTTGTGGTTACTCTTAATAAAATTTAGAACAACGCGTACAGTATGGCTCAAATGTCACAAGCAGCGATACCACCGGAACCTCCTAAGCTGAAAAAAACTAAAACGCAGGTAAACAGATTACTCATTTAAGCTACCGATTTAAATTACCATGTAGGCTTCGCATCAGCGCAATGTAGCACCTACAGAGCAGCAATTCCAGCCAATCGATGAACTGCAAGTCATAGCAAAACTATCAACTCAATATCCGCTAGTATGGCGTCTAAACAAGGTCGAGGTGCGTCAATACCGTTAACAGCGATAAAATCAGCAATCTAACGTAACGCTTAGGAATGGCTCGCTCTACCCTTTGTTCAGGATAAAATACAGCTGTGGACACAGCCTTGCGCTATTAAAGTCGACTTTACAAAGATACTACCCAAAGAAATGATCTACGAGATTCTGAAGCATGTATTTTGGTTCGAAAGGGATGGATTCAGCATTGCTAAAGATAGTATCGTCGCTGTACACCTAGGTAAGGAAAAAACAATGCAAACGAAGCCTAGTAGCAACTGAAAGTTTTTTTCTAAAAGTCAGAATTTTTTTTTCTTTTAGTGTTTTGACACTATGTCATTATCGTATTATCATCTTGACGTTATACAAACGTGCTGATATATTATTTTAATAGTAAATAAGCGATTACGGAATTGTTTGCACGAGGCTATTCATAAATACGAAATTTATCTAAACTCAATGGATTGCTGGCCTAGCGGTTTAGTAAAGGCTCCTTTAGATCATTTATTACTTAAACTTGCACCTGATCTATCTCATCATGAATTCATGAGTTGCTTGAGCTCTTTGAAGCTTAACTTTTCGACAAAAGTTTCGCTTGTAAGTCGCCTTTTGAAAAAAAAAAAGTTTTGGTTTTGTTTTATTTTTAAAACTTTTCTATTCGATTTATTTTGCCTTTATACCTATTCAATACGTTTACCGATTATTTTATTAGACATATAGACATGATTTACATTTTTGGGATATGACATGTGCCGAGGAAATTGCGTCAAAATTGAAATCACTTAGAAATCTTCGTCTTGTTTATAGAGCACCAACAGAGGATGATCCAGCTGCTAATCTTTCTACACTTACTTCTCTTTTATCAAACTTTCGATACCTAGAAGATTTAGAGATACTTGAAGAGCTTGCTGATTATACACCTTCAGTACATGATTTCTTGGTTGAAGAGCTTCAAAATCATAAATGCTTAAAGCGTTTATCTCTTTGGGGACCTGGTATCACAACAAAATCATATACATGGCGTAAAACGAATATGACATCTATTACAGACTTATCTCTTACAATGACAGAAAGAAGTGATCCACACAATAGCTTTGATATATCAGAGACGTTTCCTAATATAACACAGCTTAGTTTTTTTGTTTTTGATATTGATACTGTTGCTGAGTGTGTTAACAAACTTAAACACTTGACAAAACTTGTTCTTAAAGGACCTAAATCACGTCCTTTGATATACAATACATTAGTAGCATGCAAGGCAACACAATTGCAGTCTCTTAGTGTCTTGATAAATGAGAGTGAAGCAAAGGTTGAACCGGAGGAATTTAAGGCATTATTCACTACGCTTCCTAATATAACTTCTTTTGTTGATAATTTCTTGGTTGATGGTGCGTCCTTTTTTTCATGGATTTTTTTGCAATGAAATTGATAATTAGCATAAAACGTTCGACGAAAAAAAGCTTTGGCAGACGATGGCATTTTTTTGTTTTCATTTTTTTCCATTTTTTGTTCGAAAAGACTTTGTTGGTGAGTTACAAATAGTTTGTACTTTGATCAAAAATATTTTCTGACTGTTTAGTTGACAACGATTTTTTGTATGAACTTTGCTTTTTTTTTTTTGAAACTAGACGAAGTACAAGGCCACGTGATTGTTTTGAGGTTTTTTGCTTATGCTGATTTTTTAGAGGATCTCATTGCTGCATTACCTGATCATCTGACTAAGCTTGAAATAGCTCATGGATCAACTGACTTGAGTCATCTAACAAATCTTGTTTCTCTTGGATTTTCTTTACCAAAAGAACGTGTTACACTACAAAAGAATGGAAAGGTTTTCTCTCAAAGATTAAACCATGTTATAGTAACGCTATCTAAAAAATCAGAAGAATGGTATAACAACCTCGATAGTAGCATAGAATGGCTCTTCAATGTGCGTCAATGAATGCTTTTTTTTGTTAGACGAAAAAAGTCAAAAAAAGACTTGTATTACGTACAGGGTGTCGCTTTAATTTTGTGATTTTTTATTTGGTAAATTAAGAAATGTGTAGCTACGGTGTTGTGAAAGGTTATGTTTTTTGAGTATCCCACGACATGCCTTCATTTTTTTCTTTTTTTTTTTCATTTTTTGCCTGTATTTGACTTTTTTTCCCCTTTAGGCCCTCTTACCTGTTACTACACTAAAGTCTCTTAAAGGTACGAAACAAAAATCTTCTAAGGTTTCTTATACACAAGATTTACTAAATCTTAATATACTATATAGTACACTGGATTCGTCATGAGAGCGATGCAACACATGAACAAGGTATTTTCTGTAAAACTTCTCTAGCTGATCTTGGCCGTGCTTTGGGTATTGCAGCTGCACTTGAGATTTCAGAATATACACTTGGTTGATCATAGTGCAATGTGATTTTTAAATGAGCGAATGTAAATAAACAAAAATAAATACAATAATTATTGTAAGAAGACGGTACAAAGAGGCAAAAAAATCATCTTAGATCACGTGTATAAGTGAAAAATCCTTTGAAAAAATACAACAAAGTTGTTTGGTGTTTTGATGAAAACGTTCTCTCGTTTTGCATTTTTACTACCTCAAGTGCCAAGATAGAAACACGCTATTCCGTTGTGGTATTTTTTTGGCTTAACTAAAACCAGCGATGCTTAATCATGCCTTTTTCAGAACAGCCGTCCATAATAGGTTTCTCTCTCTGAATACAATGTATCGCCATACTTTAGCCAGTATTATGGCTGTGGCGCTGCTGATCATGCTTGTAAAAGCGCAACAAATACAATTCAAAGATTATTGTTTCCCTCCAGCAGGTATGTACCGAATACTTTGAAAACATGCGTTTATATCAATTGGGTCTGTTCTACCTACGTTTTTGGTGTAAACCGTCAACAACCGCGAAAAACGTCACCACAATAGCTTTGTTTACACGTTTACACGCTACCACGCCTCAAAATGCTTTATTTTTTCTGGCTAAACGGGTTTCTTCGTTTATCATCGTATTCATCCGTCTCCACTCTTCTAATCGTTCTATCTACGCATTAGGTTTAAAACAAGACAGTCTACAATCTATAGGAGGAGATACTTGGGCCATTGCTGGCGTACGTTCTGTTGCAATACATAGATACACAAAGGCATCTTGCATTGAAGTGAAATACGAGATGCTAACACGTATAATCGATATGTCATGGACTCCAGGATTTTTAGTGATTAGCACTGAGTTTAAAGGAGTTCGTAAAATAGACGTGTTCTCAACGTCTTTTACAGATGGTGATATCACTGATACTACAATTGTATTCATGCGTACACTTGAGCCACCTGTTGGAAGTATTGCAGATAGTTATGGTGATATTGTTCATGGTGTTGATAACCATGTTGTTACAACTTTACAAGGAAGTGAAGTTGTTTTTTATAAAATTGATAATGTTACATCAACTGTGACTGAAGAGACTATCTCTGTTGAAAGGGCTGGTGATAAACTGCCTTATTTTATACGTATTACTGACATTAAAGCTGTCAAGTTTGCTGAATCTCCACTGCAACGATTTATTGTTGCTGGAATACCAGATCCACTTTATATAAGTGACTTTAACACTGTGACGTGGTCTGTAGCATGGTTTGAAGGAAATACACTTATCGAAATGATTATACAAAGGTATACTAAATTCCCTCCTAAGGATGCATCTATACGTACGTAAGAATCCACGATCTTGAAGATTCGAAGAAAGTCTTGAAAGTTTTACCAGTTTTTTTTTGTTTACTTTTTGTTTAGTTCTTTATCCTGGAGACCATAAAGTCGCTATCCGCTCATCTACTAGTGATCCAAATGACGAAGTTCTGGTGTTTACTGGATGTGGATTTCAGGACGCTATTGGGTATATTGGCTCTTCTGCAATAATGTCAGTTTTCACTGCAGAATGTGAAGCTTACGGGTAATGCTTCGTTTTTTTTTGGGAAAGCTCCTACCTTCTAATTTTTTTTTCTAGGTTCCCTGAAGGTGTATGCGTTTACGGACTATTCATAAACCCTGAGGATGGCATGTATAGTATAACAGGGTTTCATGGGGAAGTAAATAACTGTACTCAACGTTCACTTATACCAAGATTGTGGCCTGTAGGTAATATGCTTGCAGCACAGCCTGGTTTTATTATTTTAACAAGTGTTGTACATATACATATTGTTAAGCATGTTTCTTTGGGTGGTAGAGAAATATGTGGCGCTGGTCATGAGTACTCACCTATTGGGTGCGTACTGTGCCCTGTTGGCAAGTATTTAGGATACACAAAAGCGCAGCATGACTCATGTTTAGCCAACTTTAGCTCACCTGAGTGCCGCTTAGATTGCAAGGACTGCCCTGAAGGATCTTATTGTCCTGGCGGTGCTCTTCTACCTCTATACCCCGATGGATTGGTTGATTCTCTACAGTCTTATTATGGCTTTGAAGCATTGGATCCTCCTGATATAGATACAGTATTTATATCGCTTATCTTTACACTAAGATCATTACCTTTCTTCATAACGTCGATTACTTTTCTTACAACTGCTGTATTGCTTATTGCTTGCGTTTGTATTCTACGTCATTGTGTTAAAGTTGCACGTGACTCAAGTTTTATAGATATGCTGAAGTATATTGATTTGGACAAGTCGTCACAAATCAAACAAAACAAACTAGTGTCACGTGGTACAAGCCGTGGTGGTATCATAACCGTTATTATGCTATTGTTTCTTACTGTTGGTATCGCTGCTATAGTATACATGTATGATAACTACGAACCTGTTGAGTATGAGTTTGATGCAGTATCTAAAGATACATTAAACACAAAACGTACAAAGCAACTAAGTTCTGCTTTACTTCTTGATGCTGATAGCAAGGAGCTGAAGTTCATGCTTGAGAATGAAGAGTACGTTGGCATTAATGTAGTGTTAATACTTCTTGCTTACACGTGTCTGCTTGTAGGAAAACGACTATCAACATAACAGTTACTTGGCTGCATTTTAACGGACAGTACGTCTTATGATGCTTTTATTTTATTCTAAGTAGTTCTAATCGTTTTGCACAGATATTGTCAATGTAGCCCTAAGGTATATCGAGATAACAACTTGGTAGCAAAGCATCAAGTCGAAGGTTATAGGGATGATCTTAACGTTAGGTAAAGTACTGATCATGTTACGGAGTAGTACTTACTTTGTTTTTTAGTATGTCTGTAGTATTAAAAGGAAACTTCAATGAAGGACTTAATTATAGTTTCGCTTCTGGTAGTAGAAGTATAATAGATGGAACCTTAGATATTAGAAGCGGTCCTGCATCATTTGCTGGAATACGAGTTGACTTGGTAACTCAAGGAAACCACCGTAAGTGCATTCATTTTATTTGTTTCCAAACCTTTTTTTTGTGTCTAAAAAGTTATTACAGCAACTTACGCAACGCACTACATACTCGCAGGTGACAATGTGTTCCTTCCCTCCCAAGTTGTTGAACTCACTATCACAACTACTTCTGTTATACGTACATCAGACCGCAAGCTTGGAAGCCAGGTAATTGATGGTACGTGCTTGCTGTTTTCATAAAAAAACCCGGTTCAGATCCGGATGAAACTTCGCTCTAATGACTTTGTTGACAACAGGTTACACTGCACTTAGTTTTGGTGATGAACGTATACTTGGTGATGTATCTCTTCAAGTATCAGATGAAAAACTCTATACTGTAGAAGGTTATTCATCAAGACTTGATATTTTATTCAAACACTCACAATCGATAATACTTGAAACAGAGTCTGTACAATTTACAGAAAAGACAGCATTGTTTTCATGTTTTATTGTTCTTACACTTATTGTTAACTTCTCTATATTATTGAACCAGCTATTAAGCTTTCTTTTATCATTGTACCATGATGTTGCAAAGAAATGTTGTGGAGTAAAACAAAAGGAAAAAAATGAACCATTATCTCTAATGATGAATGATGTTTCTGGGGTTGCGGATTCAAGAAATTCTTCTCAATCATATAAAAAATTATCTGATCCTTCATCTTATTCGCCACCTACACAAGTTGAACAATAAAACTAATGAACACCTCGTCATATTCTTTTTTATTTTTTTAATTTTAAACACGTGATCAATGAAAGTCACTAAAACAAACGTTCAAATCCCAACTTTCTTTTTTTCCCCCACACCCACAGTATGAACTTTATCAATGTGTTCCGGAAAAAAGCGGACGCTATCAGAATCGTAACGTCATTTGTCCAAAAGCGTTAACAATTGTCTGTAACAACTGCAAGTGGTGCTTACTGGTTCTATCACTAAACAAATGATAGTGTGAACCAATATGAATCAAAATACAGTTGTACAATGCAAAGTCTAAAAACTGTTCACTGTACAAACGTCTACGCGCAACCATGCCAAAAAAGATTGATTTGGCAGTTTTTGAGGAACCGTCGACTTAACTTAACTACAACGGTCTTTTTGGCCGGTTTCTTCACTCAATATGTCGTAGCAAGGATGTATGTACGTACTGTAAACTGTTTGACATCCCAATTTGTAATTAACAGTAATAGCTTCCCAAAGACTTCACTTTTTCAGCCTGTGAGCTTATTGAGAGCGATGCGGCAAAGGCTAGTGTCACTGCCAATGCACGGCAACAACCAGAGACACTAGACCTAATTGTTGCGATAAACGACAATGCTGTGAGGCTTTCGTACGTTTTTTAACGCGGTACGTACTTCCTAAAGCCAACAAACGGTTAGGGAAACTGCCAAACAAACTGCAATGCTTTCAATAAGGGCGTTTAATACCGCCGCCAGGGCCATGGTGAAAGAAGGAGGCAAAAAACAACAAACTTGTACGCCGCACTTGACATACTGTTTCGACGCCGCTGATAAACGCTGTAGTATTGGCGACTGCCCTAAGAGATTTGAACGAAACACTTGAGAGAGTAAAAATACAAACTCTTGAGGCAAACGGAAACAATGAACAAAAAGACGAAGACGACGTAATACAGACACTATCAGAGGTCAGAAGATCGTACGACGCTCAAAAAAACCACCCAATCAATTATTTTCATTTTGTTCGAATGCACCTCAACTGATTTTTTGAAAGAGGTACTATTTGGCACAGGCACCAACGTGTTTACATATATACGGATAGAACAGTACGATTAATGAACATAAAAAGAAGAATTAATCGCCAAAAAACCTGAAAAATAGCCCAAAAACTGATCTTTCTCTAGATGCTGAATAGCGCTGATATTAAATTCTTCATCGCGAATACGCGTGGAATGACAGAAGATCCGTTAGGTACGTTTTTATGTAAAGACAACTACCGACAAAGACAAGTCGGAAAAGGAAGAGGAAAAAAAAGAAATTTTTGAATTTTTTTTGCTGACTAGTACTGTTGTAGGCTACATATTTTATGTTGTAGACATAGGATGTTATGTCCTTGAGTTACCCAAAGAGTTTGTAAGTATTATACTTGGAGACTGGACATGTATGACTATTCCTGTACACATATACGCGGAGCCACTTCCAAAAGAATACAAAGTAACTTTGCCATAAATTAATCTCGCTGCTTACGCTATTTAGCCAGAGAGGCCAGCTATAACACCTGTATCAAAGGACGCTAATATTTTAGAACTGCCCATTGAAGTTATTATTACTATTTGCGGTACGTCAATGGCACATCATTGAACAAACTTTTTTTTCCTATTTTTTTCTGACAAGTTGCCAATTAGATAACTTTAGTTTCTTGACGCTTGTGAAACTCGCCCAAGTTTCAAAACAGTGTAAGAAGATTGCTTATACACCTTACTTATGGAAAGTATTGTGTGATAAGATATTTCCAACAATACAAAACGGTAAAGTACGCACCAACAAAAACTTGCTTATTTAGTTGTCCTAAGACGTTTATAGGATATAGTCAACTGGAGAGACGAATTCACTCACCAAAGGCGTGTTTATGCTATCATGAGACATAAATTCACATTAATGCATACAGAACGTATGCGTCAAAGACACTGGATGGTAAATTTTTTTTGTTCCTTCCTTGGTTGTTCCTCACCTTATTATCAGCGGTGTGGAGTTCATATGTTCCATCCTGTTAATGGTCGCCGTGGATTTGATCTTGTAAAGCCTAGTAAAGAGCTTATTGATAGTAAACCATCTCTAGATAAAATGGTTGCTATGTTAAAGAGAGAGGAGGAGTTACGTCTTTCTGATTCTGTTCAAGCAAAATTCTCCAATCCAGATAATGATGCCATACACGTTGCTGCACATGTTCAAGGTACGCTCCCACGTTTGTTTAAGTTACTTTGTGTCCATGTTTGTAACCTGTTTAATGTGTTCTGTAGAGCAAGTTATTGAAGAGTTTGGTTACAAAGATAAGAAGGCAGTGGACTATATTCGTTGTGCTCCTGGATTGTATCCAAAAAATGAGCTCATAACAAGAATACCACATTACCAGAAGTTTAACAGAGCACGACAGGGAGATCTAACACCTGGAAAACCGGCACCTCAAGCAAAACTTGCCTACCTCAATGGCACAAACGTACTTTTTTTTTGCTATTTTTCTTGATTTATGGCTCATCTTTGTAGGTAATGTTGCATGATTATATGACGACTCACTTTAGTAATGGTAAACCGACAGTCATTATTTCTGGTTCTTATACGTGACTACCGTTTTGTTCCTATGTGGTAAGAACTGACAGCATTAATTTCTCTGAAAGAGTTTTCTAGTCTGTAGTTTTTATTTTTATCTTCGTTCAACATACTTGCCTCTGATTATTTATTTTATAGTCTGACATGCATGAATTGCTTGTCAAGCACGGTAGGAACGTTAATTTTCTGACAGGTACATAGATATTCCTTAGAATATTGTGTTGTGCTAATGTTTTCGTTTAGTGTACATTGTCGAGGCACACGCCTCTGATGAGTGGCCTGTCGGAGACCCATTGAAAATTACGCAACCTAGAACAACAATAGAAAGATGTGGGGTCGCTAGGTCTTTCGTAAAAGAATACCAGTATCAGGTACTACTCATACCGTAATCACGTGCATGTTGCTTATTAAAAAACACTTTTTAGTTGCCTATGCTTGTGGACACGATTGAGAATAGCTTTGAGCAGGCCTATGCTGCATGGCCTATTAGATTCTATGTTATTGAAGATGATATCGTTACATTTGTTGCCCAGCCCGATGAGATGAATACATACGACTCCATACCAGCTGTACGTATTTTTCAAATTACAAAGTTGTTTTCTCATTCTTTAACTCTAGCGTTTGGATAAAGTCCTTACAGCAAAGTTTAGCGCTTAAATAACAAAGCGTTGTAAGTTTATTTTCTATACATCTTTGACACGTGACTGTTTACTTTCAAATCGCCTTTAAAACTCAGCGAAAAAGTACACAAGAGAAACAAAGTAAGTTGTAAGAGAATAAATAATATGTTAGTTAGAACTAAAAATTGGTCAACCAAAGAAACTACGTTATAAAGTTAAATCTAGATGCTTCAAGCAACGGCAAACCAAAATTCGAAAGTTGTATGGTTGTTTATTGTGTAAATTTTAAATTAGTTACCAAGTGGTAACGCCAAGACGTAGGTTCTCCATTCAGTGTTTTGTTTGTAGGAGCCAGTAGATGAAAGGCTCTAACGTTTACTTTTGAAAAGTAGCGAAATTTCGTAAAAAACGAAATTTAGTCAAATTTCCCGCAAATTAAAATAATCCGAAGCAAGTTTTTTATGTCCGGAAGCAGGAAACCTATATCTCAAACATACGAAAACACATCTCATGTTCATGAAAGCAGTATACCAATCATCATACGGTAACCCTAAGGACGTTTTAAGCTTAAGAAATGATATTCCGAAGCCTGTGCCCGAAGATGATCAAATAATCGTTAAAGTATGCTATGCATCAGTTCACCCAGATGTATGGCATGTCGTATGGGGTTTACCGTACTTTTTAAGATTGATGGGAGCCGGTTTTTTGTCACCTATTAAGAAAATACCTGGGACGGATATGTCGGGCGTAGTAGATAGCGTTGGTAAGAACGTTTCAAAATTTAAAGAGGGACAGTACGTTTTTGGTGAAACATGCAGTAATTTCCAATGGGCAAACGCTGGTGCGTTTGCAGAGTATGTAGCAGTTAAAGAAAAAGATGTAGAGTTGAAACCGAAGAACTTGACATTCGCACAAGCATGTGGTTTACCAACATCAGGATTTATAGCGTACTACAACCTCATGAACGAAGGCAAGTTCAAAAAAGGCCAATCAGTATTAATAAACGGCGCTGGCGGAGGTGTCGGACTTTTGACTATACAACTCGTAAAAGCACTTGGAGGAACAGTCACAGCTGTTGACAGTAAGGAAAAGCTTGATTTAATGAAGTCTTTGGGCGCTGATGATGTCGTTGATTATGCTGAGAAGAATTTCACTGAAAGTGATAAAAAATATGACTTGGTTTTTGATGTTCCGGGAAACTACCCAATAGATGATTGTAGAAGAGTTTTAAAAGGTTCTGAGTCTAAATACATTTTGGTTGGACATGATAACTACGACAGAACAAGTCATCGTTGGCTTGGAAGTACGATACCGAAGATGCTTGGAGATGTTGCAAAGTACATGGTTTTTGGACAAAAAGCAGTTGCAAAACCTATTGATGACAAGCCTGTTGCGACCACAGATAATGTTGATGTTGATTTCAATGATTATGTCTTTGGTAAAGAAAGCTCTTTGAAGGTCTTGTGTAGATTAGCAGAAGAAGGAAAGATGACCCAACCTATTGATTCTGTGTTCAGTCTAGATAAAGTTCCTGATGCTATTGAACATTTACAAAATGGTAAAACTATTGGTAAAGTTGTTATTCAAATATGCAAAGACTACGACTAAGTAAGTACTTGAGATTTGATTATTGTATGGAGTATTAGACAATAAATAAAAAAAAAACATGTTTCTAGTATAACAGCTGTCCTGTTTACTGCTTGCGGTTGTTATCAAGCCAATCCTTCACTTGCTGTTGAGAGAAGTCTTTCATTTCCAGTGCTAGCTTGTTTGTTCTCTCAGCGTCTCTGCCACACTTGAACTCTCGTAAAACGTACCTATGCGATCCAAGAGTCACCACTGCTACTTTATCCATTACTATCAGTGGAATTTGTTTGTCAAACATCATGATACATGATGGAGCATTCATCTTGGTCCGACCATCCACCCATCTCCTGAAACCAACAGTTTTGAGATTGAACGCCTTTGCAATCTGTTCTTGTAAGGCCATCATACATTCATTTGAAGTTGTGAAAGGAAATCCTGTTACATACACCTGTTTCGCACCAGCAGCATGGAAGCTGGTAACGATCTTGTTGCCAAAATATTCCACCATACCCTCATGAAGTGCGTTGTCAATGGTTTCATCCTTACTGTACGTGATAGTAACACGTGATCCTCTCGTTTTAATTGCACGTGGGGATTTATTGAGCATGCGGAAAGTGTCGTTGACCAGTCTTTTTACCTGTGAAAGGATATCGCGTTCTGTACTGGACATTTTGTAGCCCTTCAGGCCAATAATCGCAATGTTGGCAACTGTGGTATTTAGATCCAATTTTGATTTCTGCTTGATGTTTGGTTTATGTAGCGTTGATTTTTTACTGTACACAGTTGCGTTAGGCTTAGACACGCGATCAGAGTGTTTGGTATCCAGATGATGATTCTGTGACCTCTTATTGACCCTACGTCTCTTCTTTATGCGAGAATCGCGTCCGTGCGCTAAACAAACGGTTTAAGAATAAATAAAACGAATCCTCAAACGAAAAACTACGTATGAAGGCGCACCAGACATTTAAACCAGCTAATCGTTCTATTGGTGCTCGAGATACAATTGTTTTGAGGCTAGAAGTGGTTACCATGTAATATTTCTGGTTTTTGATAGCCAAATCTGGTATGTCTTGTCGTAGACTGACACTTCAAATTTCCGAGCTGTACATGTCGTTGTAGAAGTGTCGAATAACTATACAAGGCTGACAGCAAACATGAACGCACAACTAGAGTAACAAGGAGTACAAAGCCATTGCATTTATATTGGTTCCCTTGGTATTCATTAGACGGTAGGTATTCCACGCAAGCAACGCTTACACAACATGGAGAGTATGTTCGAAAAAAAACAGTCTTTTTTTGGATAATTTGACACTTTAGGTTCAGCAGGTGATTTAGGCCTTAAAACAAATTGTGAAATGAATTGAGATCTGACATTTTTTACACTGACTTGCCATTGCGTAACACGGACAAGAGACAACACGCTTACGTTTTGCCTGTTTAGCCACTTTATGGCTTTTGGTTATTGCCAATACAGTACAGCCCTTCAATGATCACAGGAAGTAAACTATGTAACTAACTATTTATTTTGAAATCATTAACTTGTAGCTCTTGCAAACAGAGTTTTCACAGTATGGAGCTACTTATGCTACGCTATATTTAGTAATCAGGTTCTGTTGCTTGTATTGAACGAGTTTTTGTCATAATCTTGGATACGGAAATGCCGTGAAGTTGTTTCCACCTGAAGAAAAAATTGTTAGAGCGCACTTAATGAATAAGAACACATGCCTGTATAGATAAATTCCAAGACCCACCAATACTGCAGCAATAACTACCAGCACAGATACAACTGGTATGACGATAACCAAGTCATTTGATGACGATGATGATTCTGTATCGCAGTTGCTGTGATCAACGGTTATTGTAAGTAAAATACCACGAGATGTGGCTTTTGAGTTTGCCCTGAGTATATCACATGGTTGCTACATATATGTTACTTCAAGTAAGCTATAAGCGCATTACTAACCTCAGTATTACCACCATCAAGCATAAAGGTATTATCCTAAGCACGTGTCACAAAAAGGATAGCGATAAAAAAATTATGTACATCAGTTGCGCATTGAGTGAAGATTTCGATGATTTCTTGACCATCAGTGTAAGTCTCATTCTTTAATTGTATATTCACTCCATCTGTTGCAGTCATACACCCTTCAACATTCAGAATCGTATCATTTGATGCTATAGTGATGCCACCTTAAGTACATCAAACTTAGATACAAGGAAAAAAACAGCTCAGTTTGTTACCTTCAACGTTAAAATTACCGTTTATTGTAACATCGCTTCTAATTGTTACTGTATCACCTCTTAAAATATCTCCAGAAATAGAGCCATTGATAACGACTGTGGTATTCTCACAATCGAAATTCTGACACCCTAAAAACAATAAGACCAAAATCACTACTAAAAAAAAAACTACAACTACCAATATTATCAGGAAGTTTCGTAGTGTATCCGACTGAATCCATGGCCACGCTCACTGCTTTAGCAGCACTTAAAATTTCCATTAATATTGCTTTATATGATACACGTACTCAGCAACAATCTCCAACTGGGTAATATTCAAGTTGGGTGGAATATTTATGCAAAAGCCAACTTAGAAAAAAAAGCCATGTTAGTACTATGTTTGCACAGTGAGAACGTAGTTAAATTTATCGTACTATCTGTTCCTTGTATTGGTTCCGTATTTCTAGTGAATACAGGTTTACCATTAACAAATACAAAGCCATCACTCCTATCTGCCAAATTCTTTACGAAATCACCGAACCCTGCTGGCGCAGCACAGAACATACAAACACGTGTATAAGCAATAAAGGGTTCTGGATATAAAACCTCGCCAACTAAATAACAAAAACAAAGTAAGCTAGTGACTACTTTACCGGAAACTGCAGCGAAGTAAATGTAGGAAAAAAAATAGCACGTGCGTGGGTCTTCGTATGTTGTGCACATGAAATCAAGAGGTAACGGTGTATATGCTACTTGAATTATAGGTGGGTAAGGTGAATCACATGAAAAGAATTCGTGAGGGTTGGCAGCGTCTGGATAGTTAGTTAAAATGCGTTGGAGGACGTTATCTTGAACTTCATTTGACACAAACTTGGTAATGCGTGTACCTTGTTTAATCAACCAACCTAAATTTTTTACAGTACCAAATGGATTTGCCCATTTCCTTACTGTTTCTGTGACGGATATATTGGCGTATTGGTCCTGAATAATGCTATCGTATGTTCCAGATAATTCAGCGTTATAGTTTGTACCAGGCACTAGAATAGCATGTCACGTGAGTAAACGCTTTGAGCTCAAATTGTGTAAAATCGAAAAAAAAGTCCGAAAATATCTCACCAGGACCGTTATTTGAAGGAAAAGATTGCCAAGTCGTAGCCACTGACCAAGGCGTTATCATCTCATATGCATAACCAGATGCTTCATTTTGTATCACATTCGACACACGTACAAATAGATTGGCAGAGTCAATCGTAAAACCGACAGGAACAATACCATTTGGACCTATTTGTAGTTTTTTAGCGTTAAATAAAATGTCCAAAAAATTAATAGTTCAAAAAGTGTACCGTCGTGGAGGAATATTTCAAAGTATAGGAGCGTTTGGCTGTTAGTAGTATTACCCGGATCATATATGTCGACATTAGCGCATAAATTAATCGAGCCAACGCCAGGAAGAATACGGGCATTAAAAGTTTGAGCACAAACTATCACGTGTTTTAAATTAGGGAGTACGCTAGACAACTTTCTTAATAAGAACTTTTCTAATACCTTGAGAAACCGCTAAAAAGAGGAAATAAATGACACATATATGTAGTATATAATGCATATGATTTGTGCTGTAAGTATGGATGTTTGTGGGGAATGATCTCAGATTTTAATGTAGGCCTAAAAAAGAAAGTGAGGGAAACTTAACTGTGTCAAGTCATGACACGCGGGCATTGGCACGTGACACTTTTTTGTGAATAGTAACCGATAAAAACAGTCTTTACATACATGCGTTGTATGGGAGATATGGTACGGTTTGATAGAGTGGCAGTACAAAGTGATTCGCAAATGTCTTTACTCTGACTGATAATTCAACAAGATTTCGACAAAGGTATGTTTTTTTGGTACCGTAGAAGAGTTACAAGGAAAAATAGAACAAGTCCGGTTTCACCTAATATATCTTCGTTCGTTTTACCGGTATGTGAACTTCATATCTTTGGAACGAAATACATTTCTCCGCTTTTTTTTTCGTTTTTTTTTTTTTACCTTTCTAGTGGTTAAAACAGACCCTTATTATTGGCTTGGATTTTATTTTGATACAGAGAAAGACTCTTCACAAGCACAGAGACTCTTAGCGTTTGGATTTTGAAATTTAAACTGGGACATTTCAGGTTTTTTAATGTAGTCAAGTTCTGTCCCTACTATGTACAATTCGGCTTTACGGTCAACTAGAACCGTTAAATCTATAAACAAGTAAGCCATATAATAGATTAATACTGTCATTTGAGCTTCATACCATCTTCTTTTACGATATTATCTGTTTCTTTAACATCGGTGGCGTATTCCATCCAGTATTTGAACTGTGCACAGCCACCTAGTTTATCGTTAGTGTTTTAGGCGTTTGATCGTATTTTATTTTAATTCTTAACCGTACCAGGTTTTACGCCTACACGTATACCTTTCATATCAGGTTTTTTAGATATAATACTCCTTAGCTTTGAGCGAGCATTGTCTGTCTGGTAAAAATATTAAAACTTATTTATTTTGCGATTTTACGCGCTATTAACGCTAATAAATGCGTAACAGCATTTTTTTACGTACAACAGTGAAAAGTGCCCTTTGGGGTCTCTTCAACCGAGTTGCTAGTCTTGTAGCCATAAACAGCCCTCAACTGCAATGTATTTTAAGCTTGTTGAGCTCAGTACAGAATATAGAAATATTTCTCGCGTGAAAATAATTACGTTGACTTTGAATTTTTTGACTGTTTTTATTCCACAAGTTTTTTCATCGATGTGCGCTCAAGGTCAAACAAGCATGCTATTGTGTAGCTAAAAAGCGAATGCGTTTACAACCACTCGGTTGTACCAGGTGGTTTTCCTGTCAAATCATATACAACACGTGATATACCCTCAATAGCCATTATTTCTTTTGCCATCTCTTCAACTGTTTCTTGCGTGATATGCTTTCCAGGCACAGCAGGAGACCCGGTCATAAAGTCCTAAACAAGCGTAAGTAACACGAGCCTATAATATCTTTAAACACAACATGCCTGGGTCCTAAAGGTTCTAATAGCGATAGAGTGACCATCACCGCCTTCAAAGTCTACTGGGAACAGAACAACAGGCATTTGAGAAAGGCGTGGTACTTGCTTATGCTTGAGTAAAATCTAAACGGCATGAGCCTGCGCACGTGGTTGCAAAATGTCGTTTCTCAAAATACCTCAAACGCTTTGGCGTCTGCGCGCTGGAGTAGTGCTATCTCCTTCGGCAGTAAGTACGTTGGCGTGATCTTTTTGATAGGCGCATCAAAAGGAGCACCAAAAGTATACACAACACGGTTGATGTTATGGCAGACCTAAAAGTTTGGTAAGCGCCTTTGTCATCAAGCACAAAGCTTGAATACCTTTGGAATTGCAGAAGCAAAGAAAAAGTAAGGATCCCACGCATCACCAGTTGGTATTGATTTACATGATAAAGCAGCAACATAGCTATAGGTCCTACAATCACCTTGAACTCCAACAGATTGGATAGGCAACAAAGTTGATGAGATAGATTTATCAGCTATTACTTTTTTCCTCATTTCTGTTGCCTCTGGTGCCATTTTACCAAGCCATACCTTTCAGAGAAACAGTAAGCATATAGTTCTAAAACCAAAGTCTTAAACGCACGTCTAGTTCTTGTTTCTTTTCTTTGGTGATAAACTTATCATCATTGCTTACAAGGTAAGATACAATACCAAAAGTTTCGTCATAGTTATCTGAAACAAGAAGTTACAAAAACAACTTGTGCATGATTTTCTAAGTACCAAGGAATGGTTCAGAAGCGCAAATAATACGAATAGCTAGTCCTGGACCAGGGAATGGATGTCTTGAAACGAGCTCATCAGGGAGACCCAAACTGCGACCAAGCTCACGTACTTCGTCCTGTTCGTTAAAGTTATACAGTCGGTTTTCGAAAACAGGCTTACCTTGTGGTACTCTTGTAGAGGCTCAACGATTCTTCCAATATCACGCAATTTACGTACTAAATTAGTATCGTTGTGATGTGTTTTGATAACATTTGCTGAAGCAGAAGCGATTTTTGAAGCAGATTCAATCAAGTCAGGACGTAATGTTCCTTGAGCAAGAACAATATTTTCTGGATCAAGTTTAAGTTCTTGAATTTTAGCTTGTGCGACCTGTATAGTTTAGTAGTAATTATGAAATAGGTATCAGAATATTAACAAGTCACATGAACATACTGTCATGAAAGTATCACCAATTATTTTTCTTCTCTCTTCTGGAGAAATAGTATCTTTTAGTTTTTTCGTTTGCTTTCCATTAACCTCTGTTGTAGCATTAAAGAATGTCTCTCCTGCATTTAGAACTATTCAAATATTAAACAATAACAATATAAAAGACTGTACATACCTTGTAGTGATATACCAACACCCTCAAGCGCAACTTTTACTTTAGCACTTTCCTTTAAAAATGGTTAATGGAATATTTAAACGAAAATTGTGTACTTCGTGTCTCATGAATCCGTTATCTACATGAATAGCATATACATTTTCGGATCCAATAGCTTCTTTACATAAAGCAGCACAAACTGTTGAATCTACACCACCAGAAACAAGAACAAGGATTTGTTTTTTGCCAACTTTGCTCTAAACAACTTAATGTTAATTTAAAGGTTTTTTCTTGTTTTTACCCACGTACCCTAATGTAATCTTTTGCTAACTGCATCCTATCAGCTGGAGTAAACGATCCAGAGAAACCACAAACAGAAAAGAGGAAGTTCTTAAACATCATCTTGCCATTCTCTGTAAGATCTACCTAAAGACAATTAAATGTCAGCGTATTATCACTTAAACCAAAAAAGAAGACGCACTTCTGGATGAAACTGAATACCGTATATCTTCGCCTTGTCTTATTGAAATCATTGTCATTAGCATGTAAAATACCTTAAATAGTATTTAAGTGTACCATTTGCAATACCAGAAATAATCTCTCCTGAACGTGCGATGACATTATAGCCCTTAAATGAAAAAAATTAATACAAATAAAAATGCACTAACAAACAAAATAACACTTACCTCTCCTGGATTGGTTACAGTATCACCATGTGTCAAAAGAACTTTTTGTTTCTCATCCATATTTTCAAACAAAGCCGATGTTGTAGTCACCTATTAGCACATGTTAAACGTCATTCGCGAAATCTAACTTTTTTTCTGAATTTATGTGTATTTCTTCTATTACTAACTCACTTTGATCTCAAATTGACCGTCTTCTCGCTCATTCTCTTGAGATACTTTACCTTTGGCGTGATGGGCAATCATTTGCATGCCATAACAAATACCAAGGATTGGAAGACCCAATTCGAATATTTTTTCGTCGTACCTATACCTCACGCGTTTAACACTAGTTTAAAGCTACCAGACGCACTTTGGGGCAGTTGAAGAATAAACAGAGCCAGGGCCACCAGATATTATAATAGCTATACCACGATTAACTCATTGATAGAGGGAACACTGTAAAGAACCTTTGAAGCCGCTTTTTTTTAATTCTTCAGCAGGCGTATTAAGAGGCAGTAATTCGGTGTTGACATTCAATTCTCTAACTCTCCTGTCAATCACCTTGCCATACTGAGCTCCTGCGTCAAGAATCGCTAAAACCTCTCTGAACGAGTCAATAATAACTCATGAATAATCGCCTACGCACCCAGTTTGAGCCATGCTACGTTGTTCGTCTACAAAATACCGAAAGGAAATTTTTTTCAACTTTTTTCTTTTGTACAAGTCGCCAAGTTACTGTTACTGTAAAACACCAAACGCGCAATACAATAATGTCTACAGCGTAACAGGTTATGAAATGAGTGTCACAGTGGATTTACCCCGCGATGAGTACGTGGTTGGAGAATACGTCGAAGGAGCTGTACGTTATTAACACGCGTTAACAAATGTAACGTTTGTTAATGGTGCCATCATATTAGGTTACATATACGCCAGACAAAGAGAGAAAGACAAGGGGAGTGTATATAACCTTTTTTGGCTTTCAGGAAGTTAAAGATGGCCCTAATATCCTTGGTACACTTCAGAACGCGTTACTAACTTACCAATATCGCCTAGACGCGAAAAAAGTCGACTTCTTCTCCACTACCAAGACACTATGGGGTGTCAAACACGACAGACAAGATGGAGGTATGAAGCGCAAGTACGTCATATGGTAGGCCACTATAAGCGTAAAATAACTCAAAAAGGTTACCTGCGAATCGAGCTCACACTTGGCCGTTCTCTTTCGAACTACCTGACCATGTACCGCCTTCTATTGTATACAAAAACGGAAAAGTACGTGTCAAATGTTTGTAAACGCTAAAACGAGTATTTCGTTGTAAACGGTCCGGATTATGTATCTAATAAGCGTAGGTACGCACGATATATGGTTTTGAAGTCGTAGTACAAATTCCAGCCACGATAGGGAACAAAAACATTAAAATCAAGCATTACATACGTGTTGGCATTCTTTATGGTCATATACCTGGAAAGGCAGCATCGTTACGTCAAAAATCACCAAAGCTATTTTGGGATAGCAAAAAGAAGAATACGTGTAGATACAAGTAAGTAAAAAGACTAAAGAAAAATTTGATAGTTTTTTTTTTCGCATTTTTTGCTGATAGTACTTGCAGCGCTCAGGCAAATAAAAAGTTGACATGGCCAGGTGATAATGTTAGAGTAACTCTTGAAGTACAAAATGACAGTAAAAGACACGTGAAAGGTTTTTTTTTAAAGGTACATAAAATTGTCTTTTTTTAAACGTTTTCTCAATGTGTCACTTTTTTTGACATTTTTTCTTATTTTTTTCTTAGCTTCAACAAAATTGGGTTTTAGCAGAAAAAGAAGAATCCATCTCTCTTTTAAAATACACTATCACTGAAGGATTTCCTTTGGCTCCTGGTTTTCAAAAAAAGGTACAATCCAATAAAACAACTCGAAATAATTGTCTTTTTTCTGAAGGTGCATTATGGATTACCTATTCCTGAAAATGTGCCTTGCACTGTACCTCATTCAGCGCTTATATCGCTTCAATATATAATCAAATTTGTGTTTTATATGGGTTTTGGTACTAAGCTTACTGCACTAAGTATGCCTATTGTAGTCGCTTCTTTTCCAGAGCTGCAACCAAGGTTTGTGTTTCGACTTTAGATTTTCCACATTTTTCACAATTGATTTTGTTTAGGTTGAATAACGGAGAACCAGCAGAGACTCACTTTGTTACACCTCCTAAACTAGTTCTATCAGATGATCAACTTGATAAATTGGTGGAGGAAGCATTAAGTGACAGTGAAGACGAGAAAGAATGGCAACAAGAAGAAGAGCAAAATGAAATAGAGGAAGAAGCTCCAAAACTAAGTACAATCGTTCTCCTCTTAATAGTAGAAGTAACTTTATCATAGATACGCCCTCCGTACGAGCGAAACTCCCCTCAGGCCCTCCAGCCCGCCGACGCCCAGTACCTCTTCCTCCAAAGGTTACAACTAAACAACCAGCGCCAAGAAAAGCAGCGCCAAAAAAGTCTGCACCAAAAAAAATGGGTGGTAAATATGCACCTAAGAAATCAGCGTATCAACGCCCTAAATATCGACCAAACGTACCACCTGCAAAGAAAGGCAAGCGTGTAAAGTTAAGACTAAAAAAGAGACCTTTGAAGAAGGGTAAACGTTCATTTGTGGGAAGACCTAAAAAACCACTTCCAGAGGTACTCTAACCTTCTCAGTATTATCCTAATTTTGTATAAGGTTCAACCTAACAAGAAAGAAAAAACTGAAGCAATACCTGAATTTATGAGCCATCGAGATCCACGTGTATGGATTTGTGATAAAAATGTACTTGTTGTTAATTTTTGTTCCTCTTTAGGGAAGAATCTGGGCGCTTCCTGCTGCTACAGCTACAAGTTTAGTTCCTACAAGTAAAAGAGACGTAACAGATAGACCTGTAGGATATGCAACGGTACATAAACATCAAAACATTTTACACATGAAAAAAATTAACTACAGCTCTTTTTTTGTTTGATGCATCTCCGCTTTACCAATGTTAGCCAAAAAAACATGAAGAAAACAATTGAAGAAAGAAAAAATAACCTTTTTGTAGGCATTGTCTCGTTTTACAGCCGAAAACGAAACAGAAATTAGTTTTTTGATAAATGATAGAATTGAAATATTACAGTACGTTGTGCTAGAGCACCTTTTTTTGGGTTGTAATTCCGACATTTATTGATTTTATCTTTTCAGAGATGATAGAGGCGATGGGTGGCTTGTTGGTAAGTTACGTGATAAAGTAGGGTTGGTTCCAGAAAGCTATGTATCGTATGAACCTCTGTTACCAGAAACGATATCACCTCCAGATTCCGATCGAAGTCATGAAGAACTGCCCTCACCTACGCCAATACAGGCGGTCCCAGAGCCATCAGTGCCCCCTATCAAACCTCACCCGTTTGTCAAACAAAATACAGCGCCTGTTGTGAACTCTGAACAGATTGTACAACCTGTAGTGCATGTGCAATCATCAAGACTTCCAGAAACAGCTGATTTTACGGAATGGTGGGAAGATGAACCAAAACCTCAACAACCTCCACCAACCCAATATCATCAACCTCATGCTGTATCTTCTCCTGGACCTCCAAAGATTAATAGGCGTAGTCAACCAGCATTTCAAGGATCCAGTATGCCCCCAAAGATCAACAGAGGCACTAGGAATGCGTAAGCTTTGCTATTTTGATTTGTTGCTTTTTTTTTTAACTATTTTTTCAGCAACGCCTCAGCGCCACCACCTGTAAATAGAATTGTAAAACCAAACGTACCACCCATAAATAGAGGTTCTAAACCAAAAATAAATAGAGGGACTAAACCCTTTTGAAAAGAAAGAGAAGACAGATAAGTGTAAGGAACTTTTTATTAACTTTATCAAGAAAGGTTTGATTTTTAGTAAGTTGGCTACTCTTTGACATATCGTGGGTACGTAGACCTAGCGTCTTTTGTTTCTTGTAGGTTTAATTCGACTGTCTTTATATACGACGTTATGTTAGTCTGTGCAACTGTAGTACCATTTGGAGTGGTAACCCTTGAAAAAAAAAGTAAGCGTATCTCATTCCTATCCATTTTCTTACCATCCTCTACCTCCCAGATCGGGAGACCCTGACTCACAGAATCTATTTGAAGACAAACAAAACGCACCAGAAGTAATAGCAGCACATTTACCTAAAAGTAACTTAGAACTCTTTCTATACGATAGTGTTTTTTTCTTCTTTTTTTCTTACCTCCTGCTACCCAGTTTTCCAAAGACCCACGTTCTGTAGAACGTGGTACGACCAAAATATCCATACCATCTTTACCCATCTTTCTAGCATGTTCAAAAAACCACATATCAGAACAAATCTACACGACATATAAGACAAGCAACTAAACCTCCTTGATTTACCTGCATGCCAATTGTGACATTATTTCCTCCTACTTCAACATCTATTGTCTCAAACTTTGCTTCAGGGCTCATGTCATACCATGTAGCTTCCCAGAATCCTTCTTCATCCGGTAGGTAGTGCTTGGTATGAAAAAAAGATACCTTATTGTCTTTCCAAACGAATCCTAACAAATTCTCAAGTTAATAAGCTGATCGCCATGCAAGTGGTAGTACCTTCGTTAAATCGTTTACCATCCCTTTCAACGGCAACAGTACTAATTATAACAGGGTAACCAAGCGTTGAAAGTATGCCAGATTCACTGATAGAAGTTTGATGAGCTTTCTTTTGAATGAAGCTGATTAGTTGCTAAACAGCTTAATGTGGTTCGTACAACCGATGATGCCCATTTCTTATCGTCTACCTCTTTATTGGCGTAGATCCATTCAAAAAAAGGCATTTCTACGCGTGGAATAAGCGAAACAAGGCTCTAAAAGTCATTTGTACGCTTACCTGGCAACAACAGTAAATCGGGATTATTTAGCTTTGCATGAGCTCGTAGAGCCTTCCAGGACGCTTCACGATCTTTTTCAGACTCAAGGGGCAATTGACACACTGTAGCACGTATCATGTTTATGTTAATTTAACTACAGATTGTTACAAGGAAATTTCGTATTGACTTAACATAGTTTTATTAGGCACACTTGCTACTCTTTTCGGCGAAACTATAGCCTAATAATGAACTTCACTTGTACGTTATTATAGAAGAGTTTATCTCTACAAAGCCCAAATAACATGTGGGGTGGTACTTTGGCAAAGCACTTTGATCGGTTTTAAGACACCGTTTTCTACTCACTTTTTTGGTAAATTATTTATTGGGTTTACTTGGCTGGTACACTCATACAACCGCATCATAGTTTACACGATCTAGAGGTTCTTGATGCTATAAATTTAGTTTGATTGTGATTGGTAGCTTTGTGGGAACTTATCGCCAACTGGTTGTACTTAAACACCACTACATAGTAAGGTGGATAAAAATAGATATACTTCTAGATTGAAGATATTGGTTTGAAAGGTAGTAGAGCAACAAGGCATTGAGTGTTGGTAAACAGGGCTCTCAAACCTTCATAATCAAGTGCCTTTGCCAATTTATAAGCTTTGTTTAAAACTGGCACTGTATTGAGAATCGTGTCCCAGTGCCTTGTGAAATCAATGAACGGTTGTTGATTTACCAAGTATTCATCTCCCCATTCCGCTTGAGAGTGAAATGAATTGAGTTCTGACATTTTATGTTTGTGTTGTCCTGTCATTGCAAATACACGGACAAGAGACATGAGATCGTAGGAAGGTAAATAAACAAATTTTTTGTGAATGTTGAAGTGTACTTCCTTACAACCAAAGAATGTACTACCTTCAAACTCTGTCATTGTATTTTTCTTGATTGCTGTTCCCCAGTCTATAAGTACACATTTCCCGTTGTGTACAACAATGTTATCAATACTTATATCCCTATTAACCAATAAGATGACTAAGTCAAAACGTAACACTTGCCTGTGAACAAATCCGTTTGCATGTAACTGTTCTAACGTGTTCACCAAATCAACAAAACTTGGTGTTTTTTCTTGTTTCTCTAGGCTTAAGCCTGTAGGTGTTGTCAAAATGTATTCGAGATTGTTGGTTGTCCGACCTGTTGTGATCTGAACAGTGGTAAGAGACAATATTCACAAAAAAAGAAGAGAGTACCAAAGTGGGGACGTTTGGAATGTTGGCTTCATTGATGGTTTTGAGCATATTTATCTCATGTCTTATAACGTATTTTTTAACCCCTTTGTTAAATACCTTTAGAGCCATTTGAATATCGTTGCTGCTGTTGACAGGTTTGCTTGATTTGCAAAAGTCATGTGCAATATCTATACAGTACACATTTGCTGTACCACCGTGACCAAGTAGTTTATGTGGCATAAAATTGGTGTCACGTTTTTTTAGAACAATTGGATGCCAACCCAAGTGCTCAGGTGAAGAGCTAAGAAGGTGGCTCAGCATTTGAGAGCCTGATGCGTCTTCTGTGGTGTAATCATAGACACCAGATATGTGGTAGTAGTGAGAAGCCTCTTTGTCATTCCACACCACTTTAATAAACATGATGTATTTATGGTTCGACAACACGCCCCACATAAATTTGCGATCTGGTAATGCTCTCATGTACAACGACAGATAGTGCCTATAATAAAGTGAGACAAAAGGTCTCCCTTTCAACAAAAAGATAAAACTCTGCTCGCTAAATTCTTGTCGTACATGACTTGTCCTATTTCTTCTGATGTGAAATACTTTCTATGGCCAGCTTTGAGTTCCCATACAGCCACAGCTTGCATTTCAGATTTATATTGAATGTTCTTTGCTGTCAGGATGATATCAGGCTCTTTAGGGTTAACTACACTAGCTGGTTTATCATCTACAAGGTGTGTATCATGGTACATCAAGTGCGGCAAGTCAGAGTTTTTTAGTATACTCACTAAAAACTCTTGTAGTGCTGACTTTGTGTATGATCCTATTTTACCATTTACCTTTAGCACCTCTATGTCATTAGCGACAGGTTCTTGATTTGGATTTATAACAAACAGGGTATTATCAGGGTCATAAATACCACAGAAGTTTAAAAGACACTTGTGTAGGTTTCCCTCACAGAAGTCAAGAAGTTCCAAATGTTTTAGTCTTTTCATTAACTTATTGTATTCATAAATACTGTCATAATCTAACAAACAGAGATTGAACTGAGCAAAGTATCGTTTAAAGTCAAGTCATTACCAACACCCATTAGCCTTAATGTTCTCAAACTCCCTTTAAGTCGTTTTAATTCTCGAAGTTCTGCAACAACACCAGCATATTGCTTTTCATGGTTTTTTTCTATTCTCGCCATGTTATTTTTCATTTGTTGCATTTGTTCTTTCGTCTCATCTTTCAGTTGTTGTACTAAAGCTAGTACAGCTGGGTTTATTGAGTCTACATTCCTGAAAGTGTTTGTTACTTTGTTGAGTAGCCCATTACGTACTGTTCGCGCTTTGTTGGTACGTCAGGAGGCTTGACAGGTTTTTGATTGGGTTTTCGTCTCTTTTTTGCTACCTTGCGTTTTTTCGTGACCGTAGTGCCTGATTCAGTTAGAGAAGCACGGAAATAAGAGGTTTAAGTAAAAAAGCTCCAAAACGTACTCTCTGCATCGTTTGTGCGATTACGCGTCGTGCCTAAGCGTAACGTTAGAAAAAGAAAGTACCGAATACAGTTTCATAAGGCTGTGTTGTCGTACTCCGTGTTAGTCGTTTGCGTTTACGGTCAGCCATGTCTCTGGCTTATCAATGCAGGTGGAGCTGGTCAAACGTTGCTACAGCTATTTTGAGGCAAGTCCCGAAAATTATGACTGATGTAACAGTTTCTGTGAACAATCTGTTTGCACGCAACTGTTCTAATGTGTCCACCAAAACTTGGTGTTTTTTCTTAACCTGCCAGATTTTTCCCCACAGGCTACGTGTATGGAGCCCTTTGGTCTTACAATATTGATACAATAAACGAATCAACCTGCCGTTTATTTTTGTGTCTAATAAGCATAGCCTACAGACAAAGCAAGGAGTTCCGTGACCAACATGACCTTGCGTACTTTTATTATTCTGTGCATTACATGTTATTGTTGCTAGTCACATGTACTATCATAGCCGCTTGAAAGGAACAAGTGCTAGGCATTGGGTATGAGTAAAAAACTGCCTCAAGCCTTGGTAGTCAAGTGCTGATGCAAGTTTATAGGCATCAATAAAGTTAGCATCAAGAACTGTATCCCAATGTCTTGTGAAATCTATGAATGGCTGTTGACTTGCCAAATGTCCAGATCTCCAGTTCACTTGAGAGTGAAATGAATTGAGTTCTGACATTTTATGTTTGTGTTGTCCTGTCATTGCAAAAACACGGACAAGAGACATGAGATCGTAGGAAGGTAAATAAACAAATTTTTTGTGAATATTGAAGTGTACTTCCTTACAACCAAAGAATGTACTACCTTCAAACTCTGTCATTGTGTTTGTCTTGATTGCTGTTCCCCAGTCTATAAGTACACATTTCCCGTTGTGTACAACAATGTTATCAATACTTATATCCCTATTAACCAATAAGATGACTAAGTCAAAACGTAACACATGCCTGTGAACAAATCCATTTGCATGTAACTGTTCTAACGTGTTCACCAAATCAACAAAACTTGGTGTTATTCGCTGTTTTTCTAGACTTTTCCCAGCAGGTGCTGTTATACTGTAGTAGAGTCCTTTTGTGGTCTTACCACTTGTAACCTGAGATAAAATATTGTTAGCTTATGAACTAAAACAAAAAGGAGTACCAAGGTAGGGACATTGGGAATGTTGACTTCATTGATGGCTTTGAGCATTTTTATTTCGTGTTTGACAACATGATCAGCTAACCTGCTTTTGAAAACTTTGAGAGCCATGCAAACATTGTCATTTTCATCAGCAATGTATTTCGAGGTTGATTCAAACAATGTCGCAGAGACATCTATGGAGTACACGTTTGCTGTGCCACCCTCACCAAGAAGTGTATGTGGTATCAAACTTATATCCTTGTGTTGTAAAACAACTGGACTCCAACCCAAGTGCTTAGGTGAAGAGCTAAGAAAGTGGCTCAGCATTTGAGAGCCTGGTGCGTCTTCTGTGGTGTAATCATAGACACCAGATACAGTATAATAGTGAGAAGCCTCATTGTCATTCCACACCACTTTAATAAACATGATGTATTTATGGTTCGACAACACGCCCCACATAAATTTGCGATCTGGTAGTGCTATCATGTACAATGAAAGAACGTGCCTATAAATAAAGTGAGAAGACTTTTAAACCTATTTTGTTCGCCAAATTCTTGTCGTACATGACTTGTCCTATTTCTTCTGAACCGAAATACTTGCTGTGGCCCGCTTTGAGTTCCCATACAGCCACAGCTTGCATTTCAGATTTATAACGAATGTTCTTTGCTGTTAATGCAATATCAGGTTGCTTGGAGTCAAGCATACTAGGCTTTCTTGGTCCATTCACCAAATCCACATTGTGGTATGCCAAGAAAGGTATTTCCAAGTCTTTTAGTATATTCACTACCAACTCTCGTAGCTTGGCCTTTGAGTATATGTTCTCTGTGACATCTTCCGGGTTTGGATCTGCTAACATGTCGCTTTGAGGTTCGGTAATACCACAAAATTTAATGAGACAGTTGTCTTTGGCGTTTATGTAAAAGTCTGGTATCTTCATTATCTTCATTTTGAACATCTTATTGCATTCGTAAACACTTTCATAATCTAAATACAAATTAGATTACTTCACAGAAATAATGAGAGAGTGTACCAAGACCCAGTAGCTTTGAGAATGGTCTGATACTGCCAAAAAGCCTTTTCAATTTTCGAGCTTCCTCAAGTACAATAGCATATTTTTCTTTGTATTTGTTTTCTAGTGCTTGACACTGTTCTTTCTGTTCAGCAAGAGTCTTGTTATATTCTTCATATTGTAAATCGCTTTCTGCTTCGTTTCTTTCAATTCTCTCATTCATTGCTCGCAATACTGCCATCAACTCTGGGTCTATAGTGCTGGGCATCGTAAATGGGTTTACATTGTCTGTAGACGGTTGAGGGTCGCTTCTTTTGACCGGTTTTTCAGGTGAAGGGTCAACAACATCTGCAACTGTTTGTTAAAAAGTAATGAGTTCAGTTTATGTACCTGACACATGTTGTTTGCGTTTTTTTGAAACACGAGTACTATTCGTTGTTTTGCGCTTGCGTTTCGTTTGTTTTGTTTGTTTTTTCACAACTGTACGTTTCTTCGTTGGTGTAGAGTCTGAATCACCTGGTTGAGTGTTAAACAAGAACAATAGAAACAATATTGCTTGAGCTTACTCTCCAGAGCGCTTGTACGTTGGTTGAGGGTCATACCCAGCGTTACGTAAATTGGTGGTTCTAAACTAAACTTTAAAGCAATTGTTCGTACTCCTTGTTATTCGTTTACGTTCAGCCATACTTGATTGACGTTGCAGGTTATTTGCAAGTCCAAATAAAGACTTTGGTAGGTCAATATTTTCCAGACTTACCTAAAATAGTCCTACGTAATTTAAATTCTTGTGTTTTGTGCATGACTTTTTTACCACCACAAAGTGTTCTGCAAGGATACATATATGGATAGCTAGCTTAACAAAGGGCTAACTTTGCCTCAACAAGCGGTAAGCTTTACAATGAAAGGGAATGGAGTTTGCACGTGTCTTAAGTAGTTAAGTCCAAACAGTTTTTTATTCGCTTCTTCAGAACATGACACTCCATTTGCTTTGTGTATTTGTTCTGCTAATAGCTCCTATAATTGCTGGCACGCCATTCTTTAGCGTCAAATTCGACATTAACGAACGTAGCGAACCCTGAAGATAGTTTTATCAAATCAGGTGTCATATGGACTGGTACGGATGGTAAACCAGTACACGCACATGGTGGTGGTATCTATGTCGAAGGTGAAACGTATTATCTGGTTGGCACCACTCAGGTACGAAATTGAACCATTTATGACCTCTAAATAGCGTAGAAAATAGGACCTGTACAATTTCTATCATCGGGTTAGAGTTAACGGCTTTTTACGGCTTGTTGTAACTATTCTGTTAGGAATCAACCTGTATTCATCTACAGACCTAGCGAACTGGCATTTTGAAGGTTTGTAGTGGTTCTCAAACGTCACTAATAACATTAGGAGTCATTTTCCAAAATACAAGGTTTCCCTAACCATAAAAACTGTTGTTTCGGCCTTTAACTTTATTATCACTTAGTATAACTAACGTTGGTGCGAGTGGACCGTACCGTATTGAACGTCCAAAAATAATCTACAACGAAATGACTAAAAAATATGTAATGTGGCACGTGATAACACAAATATTGACACGCTTTACTGACACGTGATAACTTTGTTTCATCAACTGACACGTTTTGCTGTTTATATTAACGCAGTTGCGTGTTGTCTAACCACTACTAGGTTCCATCTTGATACTGCAGGATTTACATTGCGTAACACAGGTTGGTGATGTTTATTTTGATATTATATTTACGTATTAGGCGTTGCAACATGCGATACAATAAATGGAGACTACAAGTTTGTTGCAGGCACCTTTATTTCTTTTGTTTATCTTTCGCTTCTGATTTGTTGGTAGGATTTAAACCTGATGGACTCGACAGTTTCGATATGGGGCTATACAAGGACGAAACAGGAGCTTGTACATTTAAAGTGGGTTATACGTTCCTTAATTGCTTGTAGATTTGGTTAGGTCAGTTGAGAATAAATACGCTGGCATTAGGTAATATCACTTCCAGTCATGTACAACTCAATAATCCAATAGTAAACTATCAGATGATTACCTAAAGACTACAGGAATTATAAGCAAAGGACCACGGATTGAGGGTCAATGTATTTTTAAATACAACAAGAGATATTACCTTCTTGGATCTCACCTAACTGGTATCTATCAGGATGTTTTAGTACGTTCTCACTGTGTTAGGTTGGAATGCAAACCAAGCTGTTTTATCTATATCTGATGGTGATACACTGGACGGAGCTACTTGGACAGAGATTACACCTATAACAAGTTCTAAAACAACATACAATTCTCAAAGGTAAAAAAAGAACACCAGAATTTTAGGTTTTTTTTTTAATTCATTGCTGATGATTATATCTAGTACCTACGTTTTACCTTATGTTCACCCTGACGGGAAATTGCTATTTATATACATGGGTGATAGATGGGCTTATCCTCACGTTGACCAAGTACGTTATGAGTAAAGTTAAGAAGAAGATATTCGTTTATTAACTTGTTGTTAACAGGCAAGCTATGTTTGGTTACCTATGGAAATTCACAGTACTGAAAATATCACGATGCCTTTTAAGGATCAGTGGCAAATCAAAAACTACTGAATAGGTAGCCAAGCAATAATAAACGAAACTGCTGTGAGTTTTCATAAATTCATCACATTCTTAGGTTTCATTCTCAAGCCTGCAAATCAATGACTTTTAGTTGTATTTGAGTTGTACATGTGTTGCTACAAACCTGAGTTGGAAGTAATTTTGAAGTTTTAGCTCTCTTTTTTTTTTTTGATAGTATGAACTGTGTTGATCGAAATGCCAAGCATGTAAATCGCGTTTGTGTAGATTGAGCAATGACTTCAAAATTTATACCTGTCTTAGTCAAATATTATGCTACTCCACTGTGGGCCCACTGTCTGAAACCATCTTTGGCGCGTGTACTTTTGCAACGAGTTTTCGGCACGTGTTCTTTATCTTCAGGAGTTCAAACATTGACAACAACATGAACACCTTTTCTGTGATATTGGCAATAGTGTTTATTTCAACAGCATCAGGGTTATTGTTTTCAACTGGTATTTTCGACGAGGGATGCACTGTGTGGCTCGCAACAGCTCCAGATGTTACCAGTAGTGAGGGAGGCATATGGCTAGTGGACACAGACCATAAATACTGGGTTTATGACAGTGCAAACGGTTATTTTTGTTACACATACAACTGGGAAAGTACTTCAACCCTTCTTGAACCAGAATCAAACAACGTAGAAATATTGACAGCGTTCTGGGACCATAATGCTATAGTAAAAGAATCTGGTGCTGCCATTGATGTAATCACAACATCAAAGGTCAAATATGTAAGCATTGATATACCAGGGACTGATAGCTTTGTATCAACTTTTGAAACTTTGGATAAAGGGTTCAATGCAACTTGCTGGAACAAAGCCGTAAGCTCTGAATCATGCAGTGCAAAGTATAGTAAAATCAAAGGCCTTGTTTCTGAATATAAGCTAGACATTGACCTGTCACCAGAAAGTGTATTTTGTGGTGGGTCCAAAGACAACAATGAGCTTTAAAATAAAACTTTTATTTGGTCCAAGTTTTTTTTTTATGACGAGCCTTGTTACATCAGCTGAGCTCTCCTGCGGTTTTATTTTTGAAAAAGAAGGAGCTCACTTATCTTTTTTAATTGGATTCTTGCAAGTACGTAATCTTGTGGTCGAAAAGGGACACTCAGGGTTTACATAAATCTAGGGAAAAAAAAAGTAAGGAAATTGGATTCTCGTTTTGTTAGAAAAACAACTTACAAATGCCCATTCTTTACCAAAAGCTGGCCAGTATTCATTCGTTTCTTTTGCTACAAGTCTGAATCCATCGTCTAATATACCATCCATCAAATTCATAAATTTTACTATATCTTGTGTTCTGTTTTTGCTGTAAAAATGCGTCTCCATCTAATTTTTAAGAAAAAACAAAGATTAGCCTTGAGAAGAACAATAAAATGAATGTACAATCATTTGCCATATAGGAATTGATCCCTCTTGAGACGAGAATACTTGAGGAATGATACCATATTCACCACCTGTAACAAAAAGCGTTATCGTTAATTTTTTTGGTTTGCTAAGCTCTTTGCTTGCCTTCAACGTCAATCTTTAAAATGTCAATATGATCATGACCAAGCTCTTTCATTATTTGGTCCCAAGTTCTTTGTGTCTTAAGATGTTTTTGTCTTGGCTTGTGTACCCATGCATAAGGATGAAAGTGTATTCTAGGATCCAGATTTTCAGCTTTTGTTCCTTTAAACCATTAATTAACAAGATATACAGTCAAATTACACTCATAGTACACAGAAAAAACGCAGTGTAAAGGTAAATAAACCGAAATTTTGAAGGATTGTTGCGCGAGAGATTATGTTTTTGCGTAGTAAAAAATCAAAACCAAAAACATGTGTTAACTTAAAACATCTTCAAGACCTCTTACCTTTTGGATCGAAAGTATGAATTTCACAATCAGCGTATTTCAATAAATTATTCTCTATTTATAGTGGTAAGTTTCATATAAACACGTGATAAATGACGGGATTAATGAAATAAAAAAAAAAGTGGTGAAAGCTTCAAACTTTTCTCAAAAAGGGTTTTTTTAGATGCGTACCAAAGTCAAAGTTATCAGCACTACCAACTGAATACACAATACATGGTAACGGGTCTTCAGAGAGCTCTAAAACATCACATACAAATTTTGCTCCATCGCCTACTTCACCTATTCTTGCCATATCTTTACAACTCCATTGTGGCTCGTATAAAAAGTTTGCAAGTTCAACCTTGCTATTGGTCAAAGACCCTCTGTTCCATATAGGCAATGGCCATTTCTCTTAAAGTAAATTGTAAGTAATAAATATTAATACTGAGTACACACTGGCTTCTAGAAGTGGACGGACTTCATCTCGTAATTTAGTAAATTTCTCCTAGTTTTTTTCTTCTTGTTAGTAAAATGTTTCATCAAAATAAGACGTATGTCAAGCATTTCGTCATACCTCCATATCATAGTAAAATTGAAGCCTGAATTTCTCGCTCTTGGAGAAAACTTGTTTTCTAGAACAAAGTATCAACAAGATACAAATTCCTGGTCTTTGAAAAAAAATAAAGAAATCACGTGATTAGATTTTGAAAAGCTTTTTATGATCTATAGTATTACGTACTGTGGCGCGGCGTCGTATTTACCCATAGCAAATAATGTAATCAAAATAAGGCCGCCTATTAAAACAACGCCAATGACTACTCCGCGTATTGTACTGCTACCGCTTTGCTTTTGTGGCGTTCCAGTGTTCATATCCTTCATTGTCTCTGTTTACTTCTAAAAAGTACGTAAGGTTAACTTGCTCTTGTTGTACGTATAAAGCAAACGCGTTTCTTATTCTAACCTTATTTTTTGACAACGTTTACAAAATTATCTAGAACTGATTCTAGTAACGCTTCAACTTGATGAGCTCCAATATTTAGAACAGGTGTTAGGTTTGAACTGCGCCTGGTAAACAAAAGTCTACCTAAGTAACATCACGAGATGAATTTTGAGCAAAATTCAAAAAACGTGCGTGCATGTGTAGTATGTTCTATACAACCCTCTTAAATGTCATACATCGTTAACTAGATAGTAATGTACACACGGAGTATCTCTCAGCACACGCGAATAAAGAAAAACTTCAATGAATCTAATCCGAGTTTTCTCGTTTAACAGCATCGCTAAGAACACTTTTATCAAGCACGTACGTAGTAGATAGTACAATTGGTATACCTTGTATAATACCTCGCAGGAAGGCTATGTTTAGAACAACACTGCATCATCCAACCAAGTAAAGTTAGCGTTTAGTGGCTTTGACATTGAAATTTATGGATTTTATTTTATTGTACTTATACAACTTGCTCGTAACCTAGTCCTTTTGCTACAGCATTTTTAAGCTTTGCCTTTTCCTTTGCTCTTCTAACGAGCAATACTATTACACCAACAAGTATTATGATTATAGCAATGCATATAGCAACGCTTAGTATAATTGGAAGTAGGTGATTTTCACAGGTTTTAGTAACACTTAGTATTATAATTACGTTTGACTTCGTATATTTCTCTATACCTTGTACAGAGGAGCAATCATCATTATGAAGAACGGTAACATTGTGAGACCCTTCATTGGAGCACTGAAATCGCGCAACTTCAATAGTGTCACCTACGAAAAATAGCGTTAGAGTTTGGTTCATAGTAATGCTATCATACCATCTCGTGGATTAGTGACATGTACATTAAGTGTTGCGTTTTCTGACACAATATAACATCCGTTTACTGTAACAACAGTGCTATCTCCTAAATCAAGTGTCGCATCTTCAAGCGTTAAAGAGCCATTCTGAAGTGTTTTTTGATTAGCATCCTCATCTTGAGTAAAAATGTGATGACGTACTACAAATGTATCCTCGGCTACAATAATGATAACCCTCTCAGCGCTTTCAGTACATGTTACATTATCAGAAGAGCACAGAGGGCTACTAAAGTCTTCTTCTATTTTCTCTAAACAAGGTTACTACTTACTTATAAGATATCAAACCTAGTTCCTTACCACATAGAACAAGCAAGTGAGAAGCGTTACAATACATATCATTAAAAGCACCACTCCGCATTCCACCGCATAACTCTGGCTCTATTGGAGCACCATCAAAACCAGGGCTGACGATAAGAGAAGGATTTGAAGGGAGCCAATTTTCGCTCAAATATTGAGATAGCTCAGTGTCGCTACCAACGTGAGATTTTCTGTTTAAAGTGAAGTTGCACTTACCTATAAACTTCATACAGTTCTGTTGAAGTTAAGTTTACACCACTCTCCCACTGGAACAAACTAAGTGCATATCGGCATGTATCACAATGAAGGTATCCAGTCCTTTGACACTCCGAACAACTACATTCAATGGGCTTCGAGCTGTTACTAGAATAACACAATGTCAGGTGCAAGTTGCAAAAAGCACGTGCGCACTACTTACGTAATACAAGTGTACGGTGCTTCTGGATATGAGGGCATCAACCGCTTTAAATTAACCCAGTGTTGGACTGTACTGTTACCAATAGCGTTTATTGCATCGGTTAAATCTTGTCGTGTCAGTATTTCCGCAAGTCTCATGCTCCTAGTGATAATAATGATTCAAACGCGTTATGGGGTGGTATTAAGGCCGTACATATTACTGCAGCGCTCTTTCGCTTCACTTAGTGAACTTTTTACTTGTATTGCTTTGTACTTATTTTCCTAGCTGTGTTTAGAGTAACCACGCGTCAAAAAACTGAGAAGTTACCTGTTCACTGTTCGCAAGAGCTAAACAAGCAAACAATACGCCAAAAAACACCGCGGTGTGCATGTTTATGAGCATTATTTTATCTACGGTAAGATTCAGTACATATCGCTCAGAAAGGCAAACCTTGATATAAATGGTTGTGGAAGATGTAACACACGCGGTAGTGATGTAGTGACAGTTATTTAATCAACACTTAACACACGGAATAGGTTTTTTAAGCACAATCAAGTTATGTCGTTATTATCTCTCCGTAATAAGGCCTAGATAGCTCTCCGTAAATTACTGGTTTCCGGCCTATTTTAGCCTCACAAAACGCTGCAGTTCGGTCAAATACTGTTCAAAACTGTAAATAAAGTATAAAACGTTAAAGCGGCAACAAGCACAAGCAGCTGCATAACATTACAATACAGACATTGGAATTCCAGCCCATACTACGTGAGGTGCGCAAGTACTAGCTAATGGCATACGGGACTACCACTAGTCCATAGCAGAGGCTCTTCGCTTTTTGTGATACTTCTCCTGTTTTTAGGCTCCCTGCGCACTATACCTCGCGGGAAGCGCGTAGTGAGCTCGGTTTAAAGCACCAACTGCAATTTGTCACTTTTTTTGATCAAAAGAACTCCTTTTTTTCATGTGATAGCGTTAGTTACGGCCCTAACCGCGCAATGGCTTGTTTTCTATTTTCATTTTAAACTCAGAGGCCAGTTGTCACTGTTCGCACATACACGGTCATAAATTGTTGTATAATTCGCGGGAACGGCATAAAATCGCAAAAAAGCCGTTATGCTGACTCCCCAAAATCAGTTAATTCACTTGCCGCAAACGTGTCACTTTCCTAAACCATACTCCGGACACACTACAAGCAACAACCAGAACTAAATACCTGTAGACAAAAAATCCAGCAATGCAGATTATGGACCAAGTGTGGCTTCTTAGCGCTGGCGCAACGATACTAGTAATGTCTATTGCAGGCATAGCGCGACTACTGAAGTTCTGGACAGTATCGAGCGGGTACGCCAACTTGTATTCTCACACGCGAGCGTAGTCCCCAGCGCATTATTCACAGCTCAACTATCTTTTCTTACGTGTCACATTAGCAAGTGCTTAGTCATCGAAAGTTTCGGCAAATACAAGACAGTTCTGGGTCCTGGTTTTCATGTGACGTGCGCTTTGTTCTATGAGCCTAAAGCAGTAGATTGGAAATTTCAAGCAGATGAGTACAGTGATGGTTCCAAGTCAGTTGTAACAAGAAGGTACGGTTTTTTTTTCAGTTGGAAAATTCGAAGCTTAGTTTTCTTCTTCTAGCATCAAAGGGTTCTTGATTCCATCACATATTATAAGCCTTGACGTACCAGAGATCAACGTTATCACGAAAGATAAATGTGAGGTTTTTGTAGACTTGAATTGTTATGTAAAGATGGTTGATCCAAAACTTGCTGTATACGCTATTGATGATCCTCTGGATTACATGGAACGCAACATTGAGACTGCTCTTCGCGATGTACGTAAATATTTTGAAAGCGGAGCGCGTAAATTTACACAGGTTTACGCGTTGTAAGTAAACTACAAAAAAAATTGTAGTGATTAAGAACTAACGAGGCCTCAGGTTTGCTGTACATTAACACAGGAAGAGCTATTTCAGGTACGCTATTGCGGTTTGAAAACTAGAATTCACCAGGCTTGGTTATTTTATTTAAACGTTTTACACTTGCTTTACGCGCTACTGCTTCTGTTTTGTCGCGTCTGACTATTCCTTTCTCTAAGTATTTTTAGTCTGTACCTTTAGTTAGAAATCGTTTAACACACGCAATGGAGTCCGCAAAGGAAGATTGCGGCTTTGTAATGCATAAACTTGATGTACAACAAATCAAAGTAAGACCTCCATATTTTTTTAATTCGCCTCTTACGTTCCCTCTAGTTCAGCGATGAGATACAAACCGCTGTGAATGATCAAATTATAGCACAGAGAAAACATAAAGCAGCTGTTACAAATATGAACATTAAACGTCAAGAACAGGAGATGGAACAGCTACTAAAACTTAAACTTTCACAAATGCAAGCAGACTATAATATGGCTGAGTTAAAAAAGAAGTCACAACAGATTTTTGATGCTTTTTCTCAGCGCGTAGAGATGGAGAAATTGGCAAAAGACAAACTTGGATCAGAGTACGCTATGGAGTTCTTAAGGTTACGTGAGATGAAGGAGGCTTTGGTAAAGGCTCGTGTAGTTTACATGCCACATAATACAAAATTGGTACTTGGCTCTAAAGGACTTGGAAAGTATAACGAAGGTATTGGTGTCTCTTCGACACCAATGCCAGTTGATGTTAAGAGTGGTACAGGTAGTAAAGGCTTAGAAGACTTGATTGGTGATGAAATACGCGAAGAAGAGGTTGTTTTTACTGATGTGTAAAGGGGTTTTTGGTCGCTTTTTTTTTTGCTTTGGGGTTCTACGTTTGTAGGTCGTTAAAGTATTGGTTCGTTGTAAAAAAAAAAAGTGTTTGTATTCGGTTTAGTGTAAATAAAGATCAAGAAGACATTAAATTTACTCCTTCTTTTTATTGATTTATGTCGTGTCCTTAATCCAGAGTGTCTTTCCGTGGTGTCTCACACTTATCGATGGAAAACCAGACGTAAAGTTTCGTAAACGCGCTCAAAACCGCCGTGGATTTTAATATGGTGAGTAACAACAATTTTTATGACGCCTTGAGCAGTTTTGGTAATGGTTCCGATTCAAAAAACGTGATCACACTGTGAACCGATAAAAACCACCGCATACCTCTAGAACACGCGCGCCAAGCCGATATACTCGTAGGTTCTATAATTTGCAACTTAAACGCGCGCTTTACGCTAATTGCAAACTCACGAAAGAATCAAACACGAGTAAAGACTTTTTGGAAGTGTTACATTTTTACTAAAAGTACAATTAAAGTTGTTTTTACAAGGTTTTTTTCTGGTGGTTTTTTTTAGCGTCTTGGCCGAAGTAGAGTTGTTCATTGGAGTTATTAGTCACGCGTGGGTGGTTTGTTGCCTTTCAGCGTTTCTATTCGTTCATCCAAAAACGCAAAAAGGGAAGTTTCTACATCTTCAAAATGCTGTCTGTAGTCGCAATCGTGTGAGCACGCGGCCATCGTGTTGAGACCAAGCTGATGACCAGTTTTTTTGTCTTGTGCCTGGAAAGTAATGCCAACGCCGGCAGCCTTCTTGCCGAAAGGTCTTGTAGTTGTAAGCTTCATTGTAGGCTTCTTTGTTGCCGATTTAAATACTTGGTTGGCGAAGTTTCGGATAGATTTAATCAAGGTGGACATTTAGGAAGAGGTGTTTATATAGTTGAAGAAGTAGTTGATTACGGTGTTAAGTCTCAAGATTGTCAAGAATTCTTCGTTTCCACTTCTACTCAAGAAAAAAAAAGGAATTTTGGTTAACAGCCACAAGTTTATTTTAGAGGCTATAAACGCATTCTTCAATACACCGACGCTTAATCTGGATCCTCTGCGCATGTAAAGCGTGCAAAGTCTCTTGAGAACCTAAATGAAAATTGTAGATATCTGTCTTTTTCTTCTTTTACTGCTTTCACAAGTGTTTGAAGTGCTCAGTATTGAGAATGATTCTGTTTATGAAGCGTTGCGAGCGAGGAAAACAGTTTGCCCAAACTGGTGTTACTGACGATCGAATACTCGCGACAGTAAAGGGTGTGGTGGATAGCTACATACCTCACGATAGTAACTCACATTTGTGAAGAACGCCCCCATTTTTTTTAGCTCTCTTGTACGTGTAACACCTTATCGCTGCCACATACAACATATAATCCAAGATGGTACACGTTTATAACCTACGAACGCAAGCTAATCCTGTCTTAGACCTACTCGTCGAAAACGGGTATGGACGACATGGTTATGTTGTCCAAGGTATCCAATGACAGCATTCTGGATAATCTGCACAAGGTAAACATTTAAATCAGTTATCCTGCTTTCTAGCATTTCCAATTACCACGCAAGAAAGAAAGCGATATTATCGCTAGCGCTTGTCCTAAACCGAAAACTTCCAATTTGTTTTTTTGCCTTCTCTTTTTTTGACTGCTTTTTTGTAGCGCTATGACAAGGACATTATCTACACATATATCGGTCATGTGCTCATATCTATCAATCCTTTCAGAAGGCACGACGAACTCAAAATTTTACAGTTTTAGACCACCAGACATTAATGATACTAATACCATCATGTCAATAAAACGGGTGACGTCAAGAAACGCTATCCCTCTCTTTTGAAAAAAATATTTAACGTTTTCTCGCTTTCAACTCATCTAAAACTACCCTAGAATCAAAGGATTATACGAAGACCAGGTTGTTATGGACTATCGTGGTAAATTTCGATACGAAATGCCTCCTCACGTGTACGCACTTGGTACGACAACCCAAACCATAGTAAAGCTAGAAAAAATTTTGGTTTTTTTAACACCAAAAATTATAGCGGACGATATGTTTAGAAACATGCTTGCTGATGAACAAAATCAATGTGTGATTATATCCGGTGAGAGGTACGAAAATACAAGTAGTTTATATAAAATCAAAAAACGACCTTTCGTATCACGTGAGAGGACACAAAAAAAAAGGAAATACATTTGGTCCACTAACCAACCTTTTTTTTAGTGGTGCCGGTAAGACTGAGGCCAGTAAACTTATTCTTCAGTATATTGCTGCTCATTCTGGATCTGGTGCTGATGTACAGCGTGTAAAGAACGTTATATTGGGTACTTGAGACGAGAACTTCCTTTTTGGACTTGTCGCATTAACTTTGTTCCTATAGACTCAAATCCACTGCTTGAAGCTTTCGGAAACGCCAAGACAATCAGAAATAACAACTCCTCACGCTTTGTACGAGGAATCTACTAAAAATTCCCTCGGAACTAATCAACGGTTAGGGTAAATACATGGAGATCCAATTCGATCGTGGTGGTGATCCAAAAGGTGGTAGAATTACGAATTGTATCCTTATACTGTTAAATATTTTCTGTTTCGTGAATAAGATCTTCATTTTTCATTAACATCCACATACTTGCTTGAAAAATCAAGATTGGTGTACCAACAAAAGGGAGAGAGAAACTTTCACGTATTTTACCAACTACTTGAGGGTGCTGATGGTAAACTAAAAGGTACACTTGCGCTTTTTTTTTCTCCAATTTAGCTTTCCATTATTTATTTTTTGTTAGAGGACTTCAGACTTCAAGACGCAAGTTACTATCACTACTGTAACCAAGGAGGATCACCTAAAGTAGATACAATCGATGATAAAGAGGAATTCGCTGAGATGATGGTACAACAGTTTTTGATTCAAAAAAACATTCAACGGTTTCTCAACTTATTCTTATATGCGATTAGCAAGCTATGACTACTATGGGATTATCAAGTCAAGAACAACACGAAGTATTGCGTATAGTTGCTGGTATTTTATGGCTCGGTAAGTGAACAAACAAGCTAGAAACTGGTTTTTAATGTACGTTAGGAAACGTTACATTCCAAAACGATGCAAAAGACGCAGCTCAAATTGTGGACGCCAACGTTCTTCAAATGGCAGCCTATTTGTTCCAAATGGACCCAGAGATGATGAAAAAAGCTCTCACTCACAGGTCCGGTTCATATTGTTCCGCTTTTTTTTTTGTTGTGATTGTGCTCATCATTCTCGTTTAGAACTATTACTACTGGTGGTGGTAGAGGTGGAAGAGAATCTACTTACGCTGTACCACTTGATGTAGAAGGTGCTGTATATGCTCGCGATGCTTTTGCCAAAGCAACATACTCTCGTATGTTCAACTACCTTGTCGCCAAGATTAATGTCGCTCTGGGATTCCAAAACGTAAGCCTCACTTCACCATTGTATATTTTGTATATTAATACATAGTTAGGCAAAATACGAAATGTTGGGTATCCTCGGTACGTCTAAGAGAGTCACATACTTAAAACAAGGGAAGTTTCTCATTTTTTTCCAACTTTAGATATTTACGGTTTCGAGATTTTCGACAATAACGGGTTTGAACAAGTACGTCTTCTTCTTCTTTTATGTCCACGTGTTGTTTAATAATTTTTCTTCGTGTTTTAGCTTTGCATCAACTACGTTAATGAGAGGTTACAACAAATTTTCATCAACTTGACGTTGAAAGAAGAGCAAGAAGAATACGGTCGTGAAGGTATTCCATGGGAAGATATCGACTTTTTCAACAACAAAATTTGTTGTGATTTGATCGACGCTAAGAAGGTAACCTTTTCACAACTACCGTGGTATATTTATACTCTATAGAACCCTATTGGTATCTTTACTTTGCTGGATGATACGTGCAACTTCCCAAAGGGCACAGATGAGAAGTTCCTTCAAAAAATGTCTGAGCGTAAGTAAATTCCTCCGATCGCTGAGATTTTTTTAATTAATTTATAGACCACGGTTCACACGCTCATTGGAAGGGTGCTGGCGCCCAGGCTTTCACTGTTAAGCACTACGCTGGTGATGTAAGCGTTATTCATTTGTAAACGACACTTACCGTTTCTACAGGTAACCTACAACATTAATGGATTTTGCGATAAGAACAAAGATTTATTGTACAATGATCTGGTAAACTTGGCGCTTTGCACTGGTAAGTTCTTTCCTTTTGTGTTTCAATCCTTCTAACTCTTGTATTATTTTAGAGTCAAAACTTATACCTACACTCTATCCAGAGTCTCGCCAAGCTCAAGATAAGCGCAGACCAACAACATGTAGTTTTAAGATAAAAGTAAGAAAATATACTAACTCACCCAAGCACTTCGACTTATCACCTGTTTAGGAATCTATCCAACAACTCGTTACAGCACTTTCTCTTTGCCATCCGCATTATATTAGATGTATTAAACCAAATGATAAGAAACAGGGTAGTTTGTTTAACTCAACACGTACTATGCATCAAGTACGTCCTAGAATTCACGGTTTCTTTGTTTTTATTATTAACTTACAAAAAGGTGAAATACCTTGGTCTGTATGAAAACGTGCGTGTACGTCGTGCTGGATATGCTTTTAGGCAATTCTATGATAAGTTCTATTATCGGTACGCCATTAATGATATGATCTGCTTTTGTTGTTAATAAATACTCCTAGTTACGCTATTTGTTGTGATGAGACTTGGCCTGTTGACAAATATGTTGGCAAATTTAAAGCTGTTAGTGACCACATAGTGTAAGATTTTGTTTAATCGAGTTTTAGGGCACTGAAATCATTGTCAAGTCTCTTGGACTGCCAACTGATAGCAAAAAAGCTCCTTATTCTATTGGATCCACAAAGATTTTTATTCGCGCACCTGAGACTGTATGTTTATTCACAACCTCGTTGTAATACAGGAAGAAAAAACTCAAATATTTTAGGTCTTCTCCTTAGAGGAACTCCGTGAGAGACGTACATTTAAGTACGCCAATGCCATTCAGCAATTCTTTATGAAGTCTATGATGGCTCGCTACCACTACAACTTGCAAATGGGTGCCAACAACAAACTTAAGGTAAGCGGCTTAACAAAAGGTGAAAAAGAGGGAAGTATGTTAATGTTTCTCCATAGGGAAATAAGGACAGGCGTCGTAACAGTCTTGAGCGTAACTTCCTTGGAGATTACATCAACTACAGGGATAACTTCAGGCTCAAGAGTGTCGTTGGTAAACAAGCGAAAGTGATCTTTGCTGATGTTATCTGGAAATATGATCGCAAAGGAAAGAAGTTGAGACGTGTTCTTATCTTGACAGAAGACTATGTTCACCTTATTGGTATTAACAAGAACAAAGTAAAGAACAAGCAAGAGAGAAGAAAGAAACCATGGCTCGTTGAACTCACAAGAAAGCTCCAATACGATAAAATCGGCTGTGCGTTTTTCTTTCACGTTTTGTTTTCTTTTCTTGTCTCACTTTTGTTGTAGCTGTTACGCTTAGTCAAATGGCCGATGATTTCATGCTTCTCAAAGTTCCTGGAGAGCATGATATGCTATTCCAGAATCGTAAAAAGACGGAAATTCTCGTACGTGCCAAAATTCAAGAAATATCCTTCAAACAAACTATTAATAATAACTAACGTAGGCCCAAATCCTTCGCGTCAAACCAGGCATGTCTGTTCAGTTCAGCAATAAGTATGTCCCTCGCCTACATGATTTTTGGTCTAACAAACTACTAGGATCAACATGAACGTCAAGCAGAAGAAGAAGCTCAAACAAGTCAACTTTCAATTCGCAAGCAACCCAAGGTTCGTTTTGGAATAAATTCATTACAATCGCACGTGATTTTTCTTTTCCTAACCACGTGCTTTCGAAAATAGTGCTCCAGAAGGTGGATTCTTTAAGAAAAAGAAGATTCAAGTACCAGCTGGTATCGGTAACACTGCAGGCACGTGATATTTCTAAATAAGGCGATTGTGTTATTAATAGAACTTTTTTTTAGTGCCTAATATTCCTGAGCCTCCTGAGCCAAAAGTACAACGTACAGTCGCTAAAATAACTACTTCAGGAGCAGCACCACCAGCTACAGGTACGTTGAAGGAAAAAGTTTGGAAGAAAAACACAGTTTTCTTTACGTCGACGTAAGTGACTTTTTTGTAACTTTTTTCAGGTCGTCCTAGTCCTGGCGGTCCTGGACCAAGAGGTGGCCCACCAAAGAGTGCAATGCCAATGCCAGGTAAGAGAGCAATGCCAAAATTCGGAGGTCCAAAAAAATTCGCGATGCCTAAGTTCGGTGGTCCTAAGAAGTTCCCAAGACCTCCAGGTCATTAAAAAATATATGCGTTATTATTATTTCTGTTCATTTTAGAAAGATCAAATCTATTACGTGGCTTGTAGTGTAGACGAAAAAAAAAAAAAAAGAAAATAAAAAAAACTTCTCCACAATTTTGTTTGTTGATGATTACGATCGGTTTGAGATTCTTTTCGGAAAGACTGTTTCTTTTCCAATACTTACGAATATGAGATTGATACGAAAGTTTGTACTTACGCAGCTCAAAGTGCTTACACTCCTTCAACACCGACCAATTAGGTACGCGCGGGTCTCGTAGAGCTACTGCCTATAGCGTTAACGTCTATGCTGTACAGAGCAGTTCTTTGTTCAAGAGTCAACCTGTCTCAGAAAGACGAATAAAACACGTGGATTCTAATCGCACTTTACGCTCACACGCTAATACATAAAGCCTGATTTGAAAACGCCAACGATCATAGGTAAGCGATATTACTCTGCAAATGTTAGACTTGGTAAACTTGTTTTAAAAAACAAACAACAATGTACTTACACCATGCAACTCCATTTCTAGAATTCACATCATTGGTTTGCTCTTCATAAAACTCCAAATACACAAACCCAAGCTTTGAGAGAACATACATGTGCTACCCAAAGTCGTTCAGCCTCGAGTGGTACTACACAACCTAAACAAGACTTACATATTTTTTGTTGTTGAAATGTTTATTTCGCTATTATAACACTTTCCTTTAGTTTCTAAAGGGAAAATGCGTAAGTGCAGCAACTCAATGAGGTTTTAGATTGTGTATGAACAGCAACTTCAAGCTAACTTGGCCAGCAGTACCTCAAGTTTGTTGCTATGTACTGAATATAACCCTACACTCCGTTTCAGTTTAGAAAAGCAAACTGCGATAGTACGCCACACAAGAGTGACATAAGCCTAAAAGCAGTAGTAAAAAAAAAACATGGATAGGTGGCACGTGAAATAGCCGGCAGATTTCTCAACATTGGATTCTACATGTCGCAATATGTGAAATGTCAAAATAGAACACAGCGAAAATATACGAACCCGTTAGTCGGATTTACCTCTGATTATCCGAATCCTATATTGTAGATATTGTTTAATAACTTTGCATACCCAGATACTAGTATCGGGTATTAGTAAAATTAAAAGAACAGTTTGCAAGTTTTGTAGTTTTTAAATGTTGTCTTCTACAAAATGGTTGGATTAACGGTTGTCAACACATCTATACACTATTTAAGAGAAGGACAACTATATACGTAGTTATCAGTACACAAGTATTCACTAAACTTCGGTTTCACGTGAATAGAAGTGGTTCTTTAAAAACCCAAACGCTAACTATGCATTCACACCTCATAGTAATCTGTGCTCTTTTTGTTATCGTACGTTCTGAATGACCAAATGATACGTATGTAAACGATGGTTAAAAATAGACCATAGGTATCATCAAGTCCTTGCTGTAACTATGATCCTGTTACAGATAGTTGTAGTGACGTCACGTGCACATCACTCGGTGGTGGGCTTCCTACGACATGTAAATTGATGGATAAAAGATTGCCAAGTGCGTGATTGTTTCTTTTAGTAGTAAAAACACACTGACGTATGTTCAATAGCTGGAGCCACCGAAAGGCGTTGCGCTTGTGTTGTAACTGATTCTACAATAGTTGGTTTTACATGTCGACATTCACCTACAGGGTGTGTTGATGCGCCTTGTCAAGCAGAAATGCACAGTTTGGGTTTCTTTGATGGTCAGTGTTGGGATACTGCTGGAGGTTGTCAATGCATTATTTGTGACGATCGACCTTGCTGTGAGCTTCTACCAACTGGTTTTTGCCATGATAACTCTTGCGCCAGCAGAGGTTCTATTACAGGCAAATCAACAACTTGTATACGTGTCAACACAGGAACGACAACAGGTACGAGAATGCCATCAAAACCTTGATCTCTGTTCTTCTTTGCTGTTAATACCCCTCTGTAGACCCAACCCCCACTTGTATTTGCGTACCACTAGAGTCTCCTCTTAGGGAGCATACTTGTCTACCCACCCATGTAGATATGGAACCAGCGTGTACAGATTCTAGATGCTCTTTACGATTGACTTCCCTTGGGTTCCCTGACCCACATGGTTGTACTCAGACAATTGTCAATACACCACATGGCATAGACACTAAGTGCCTTTGCTCTGTTTGTCACTAGTCAATAAAATCATTTGTAGCCCGAGAAATGTTGTGGTTTATTGTTAACCCCCATGTACCATTTAGTGTTAGTATCAGGTGGTCAAATGTGCGCGGGAAGTGTTGAGATTTAAAAATTTATTACAACAACAAGCCATCCACGCTTAAAGGATTATGGGGTTTTTTTTTATTGGTTTTACAGTATTGTGTATTGATTGTACAGTAGCTCACGTATTTTAAAGAAATCTTCATTTAGTGTACCCTCCATTTCAATCGAAACGCTTCCTTCTCCTGTTTTTCTCTTCAGTGTTACGTTATTGTTACAAGACAGAACACCACCAGCTTGGAAACGAGTCTAGAAAAAGAGAATTAATCAAAAAAGTCACATGGAAAAATTATTTTGTTTGCTGAACGAACCTTAATGTTCTGTGACTGCAATGTCTCTCGGAAATTAGCGAATTTGATGTCACCAACAAATATAGCTCTATGACTATCAGCTTCATTTGCAATTGGTACGTTCTCAAGCATGTAAGTGTCATCTAAGGTAACGTTAATGATACACTAAAAAAACGGAGAACTGAACATCCAAGATTTTACTAAAACCACAGTGCGTGCCTTGGTGTTGAATGATGCCATCAAAATAACCAACTTCACAGTTACCAATCTTTTTAAATGCAATATTCTTAAGCAGAGAATCTTTCAAATGAACCTAGGCTCAACCGTCAATAAGGTGTCAAAAGAAAACAAAGATCTTCTCCGTTTTCAAAAAAAATTGAAGACAAGTTTAGTACAACACTCTACAGAATAGAACACACTCGTAAAAATGAATGATGTCTTTTTGACGTACCTTGAATATATTTGTCTCTGAAGCAACATCGATATGCTCACCAAGTTTTGGTGCAAGTACTTTCTGGCAACTAGGAAGATTTTTTCCACAGTAATCCTTCAAATCTTGAATACCTTTTTCATTACCATGAACAATAATCTACTCCACCATTAGTCTCACTATTCATATTTCATTGACAGCGAAACGACGTACCAGTTTTCTAGGCTCAACATGCTGTAAAATTTTGCGTATTGAAGCACCATAAGAACGACCTTCAAAGTTTATCATGTTTACTGTTGCGTTCACTTTAACGGTTACATTTGTATGTAACGGCTTTGTTGGCATCTCTTCTTCTTCATCTACATCCATTGCATCATCTTTTACAACAGGTACCATAGGTAATCGTTCTTCAGTAACCATATAATCCTCAGGTCTAAGAAAAGGTAAGCATCGAAAAAATAAAGCAATAATTTTTTTCCACATGTGGAAATTTTGAAGTCTTGTTGTACCTAATGATTTCTCCGTAATCATCATATAGTGCTCTTCTTTCTATAGAAGGAAACATAGGGTATGGAATACCCTTACTAGGGTCAGGTTTTACCTTGTTCGATAGTATATCGAAATAAAGATCATAACTCTTCCAAAGATTGTAAAGCGATGTTGTGCTCGCAATATCCTCACCTAAAAGAACGTCAATTTAGAACAAATAATATGATACTCTTTAATTCTATGTCAAAGGGTGGACGCTTGGAAAATTATATGGTGCAGTTTGTTGGTACCTTCATAATCGTAAAGTTTCAATACTTCTTTTGCTTTACGAATTTTCTCTTCTTCAAGACGCCTTCTCTCCATTTCTTGCTTCTGCTCCTCTCGTCTCTCTTCTTGATATGCATATAATTCATCTCCTTCCAGTGGAATTCTCCTCCATACCTTCAAAAATGATGAGTATCAAAAACAAGAGAAGAAAGCGAAGTACTGTTCTTGTTTAAACAAAAGAAGCACTACCGTTTTGGTTGTTGGTCTGTGCAAAAGTTTATCATATAAATATTAGACGTACACCTATAGAAATTTCCTTTGGCCTCTCATGTAGTAATTTATGTGCAAGCGTGTTGGGTTTTGGTGGTTGTGTGAATAATATTAAATTTCTGTTATTTTCAGCGAAATTTAAAAAGATATCTCTGGCAAAGCCGACGTTTAGATTATCCATGCTCGCCAAGACAACATGTGGTCCTTGTATTTTTTTGTAATCTTCCATTGTATGACAACATTCAATATGCCTACAAAACAGAAAAAACAGCGTAAACACAAAGCGAACAAAGAGTTATTTCAAAAAAAAACTACGTACTTGAACTCGAAAGGATTTTGTCGCGTGTTATCGTAGTTCGTCATAATATTCCTACTGGTCCACTCTAACATACTACTAACAAACTCCACAACTGAATAAGATACATTATTTAAAAATACAATCTTGTACAAAGACAATCTACCGAAAAAGAAGTAAGCACAACACCATACAGAAGGAATCAATGCTACTTACTTGTGTATTTTCCAGCTTACATCTAACAATGGTAATATTTCTAAAACGCGCCCAGCAGTATCAATAGGTATGAGAACGTTTCCATCATTCCTTAATGTACCCTGTAACATTTCTAGGCGAGTTAGATTTGTTTTGTGTTGTAATTCTTGTACTTACTAATAAATTGTTCATCTCTCGATATCCTCCTTGGTAAAGGTTTTGCATTTGCATTTGTAGCACCTGTTATTAACAGAGAAGGTCTGTGTAGTGTTTCGAGCACTGTTGGATTTAAGTGAATTTCTTTGTGATGGTTGTAATCAACAGCATAAATAATATCTTCTGTTTCTTTCTGAATACGCCATACTGTACCACCTAGTATTTTTTTATTTTAGTACTTGTAGATACAGTATACAATTGTGGATAATACAGTATTTTGTAAAAAAAGCGAAAATTAAAAGTGACACATGACACTGTCATTTTGGAAAATGTCATGTGACACTTCCATTTGGTTTTTTTGAATAATAGCGTTTTGGAACTCTTTGACAGTTGTTTTGGCGTTAACCGCTTGTGTAATATTTAAATAACGCGGTTTTACTATTGATTAAGGGTCCACGCGAAACGAGAGTGAAAGAAGGCAAAAAAAGGATAAAATAAAAAATGATAATAAAGAAAAAAAAGAAATTGAGCCGGATGAAGAAATGAGGCGTTTATTCAATTGTGGCACCACAATTCTGTATATACATCTAATATTCTTCAATAATGTACCTATGAGATGCCCTGCTGGGTACGGAGTAATAGAAATACCAACACCTTTACCTAAAGATGAAATAAACACAAAAAGCGAAAAACTCATTTCAAGGAATATTGAAAAAATCGCAATTACCTTCCAACGCTTTCTTTTGAGAATACTTTAGTTGTTCGAAGTTATCAAATGCGTCGTCAATATGATCACGTGTGAAGCCGTTAAAGTCCTAAAACAAGCGTGGGTGAAAAAAGTTTTATTGATGATTTTTCTGGTTGGGGTTGTTGTTTTAAATTAGCGCGAGCGCGTACCTCATTATTAAGGCGAGAATGATAAGCGTCATACAAAAACATTTGGCCCATCTTGAAAATAGGGATAGTACCATATATTGGTGCTGTGATTCCCTTTCTACCGTATAGAGCAGGTAATGCGCCTAAATGCGCCAAGTCAGGGTGTGAGATTAGAACGCAATCAACAAGCTCTGCAATGCTATTGTAAGAGGTAATTAGTATAATAGGAGAGTAATAAGCGTACTTGAGCAAATGTTCAATATCTTCAACGTTAAAATTGTAGTCCCAGCCGCAATCCAATAGTATTCGGTAATTATCTATTTCCAAGAGATAGCTCAGTGGTCCTTCATCCTGAGCTCCAAGGATTGGAGAGAACTTTATCTGGGACATTGCGCCAGAGTGTAGCTAGCACACCAAACAAGCTTCTACCCAAAACAAATTGATCAGAACGCCACAAAAGTCAAATCTTGTCAAAAGTCAAATAATTTACAATTTGTAGTTTCGGTTTTCGTGGCACCAATGAATTTGCAAAGCGTTCCTATCGACGTATTGTGTTGTATACTAGAATGTGCTTCATCTTGGCGCCTGTTGAATACTTTGGCTGTAACTTCTCGCTATTTCAACAGCGTAATACTCGACGAGCACCTAGACACGACACTATGGAAAAATACCTGCGTTGACATTATTGGGCCTTCTGACATAAAGCCAAAGTCGTATAGGAGAGCTCTATGGAGAGGTGTTGCTGTAGATCGGTTATCATTCATATTTCTTTGGACTAAAACAAAGTGTGACATGGTTAACGGACGAGGAAAAATAGAGCGCGTCGATCATGAATTACATGTCATACACGTGCGTCTTCATTTTCTTTGTTAACATTTTACATTACATCGAAAAAAAAGGCCAAAACTCCACTCTGGATTTTGTTTTATCCCTCCTCTTAGCGCTCAAAAAGCTAGAGTTAGCAGGTGCATTGCATAGTATGCATACCACGTTACATGTTGCGAACTCAGAGTAAAAACTGAAAGGGAAAACCTTATCAAACTTGAATTGATACTTGCAACCACTCTTGTCTTGTGTTTGTGCTGACGCTGGTTGAAACCAATTGTTACACCTATTTGTTAGGGTAATGAACTACTCACAATTTTACTTTAGTTATACAGGTCCAATGCGACGTTCGGTGATCTAGAACAAGCTGCAAGAGGAGTATTTAAAAAAGTAGAGCTACAGCCAATGTGGTCATACAAACGCTATCAGTCGCTACACAAAGCTGGAGCTCAACCAGGCGATATATTCTTTGTAGATGTGTCCACTCATGGTTCCTACAAACTCAGTGGCTATTCAATTCGCAGCAATCTTGCAGCAACGAAGTATGGTTGGCTAAAGACTCCAGAACTTGTAGTATTCACTATGTTGCACAAAGATAGGCTATTTCACTTGTCCTTATTGGGAAGAGCGCAATATGATGCTACAGTATAAACCCTCCTCGATTGGGAAAGTGGGAGAGACACGAGAATATACAAACACAATGTAAACTTCACTCAAAGTAACGTACTGGCGTTTTAAGACTGATTTGCACTTTTTTTTTTTTGTTTTTTATTTTAATCAGCAAGTCAGTCTAGCGTATGTTGTTGGCATAAAACAAAGTTGACGCCATATACACCTATTTTGGCATAGAAATATGAATAATAAAGGCACCCTTTGTTTGTGTACCTCAGGTTAACATTTTTGCAATTGTATAGTACCCCAAATGCGTCATGACGAAATCAGTTACATTTGTACGAGAAACGTGGAAGAAGAATCCGTAAAATCGTTTGTTCGAGAATTACTAATATACAATTTCTTTCAAACGTGTGAACACAACACCCGCGTTATACATTTATCACAGGCACTTGTACGTATTATCAACGGCGAGTATAATTAGCAACTAAAAAGTAAACCCTGTAGTAAAAGCTGTACAACACGAATTATCTCACACTATGGCTGTTTTACTATCTTCACAACCACTATGGCGCGTTTTCTCCAGCCCATCAGACGATTTTGAGGACGGATCGTACTTGTACTCGCCCAAAGCTTGTCACACCCTCGGCAGACGAAAACTACTAGCCGTGCTCGGCTACACACAAGAGACCGAGCTCAAGGAAGCCATAGAAACACAAATAGAGGAAGAAGTAAGTTGTCGCTTTTGTTTATTATTACTGCTGTTTTCTAACTCTGTTTCGCCTAGTTTTTACATTGTGGCCCTTATAACCAGTGTGTTGGCCGCCCGAAGGTACGAAATTTTTTTAAATTGTTTTACATGTAGTGGAATGTTGTCTAAATTTTCTCACCAGATTGTTGTTCATAAACATTCTAAAGCCTGTAAACTACTGGGTTATGACCCAAGCGAAGCAAAACTGCAAGACATTCTTGGCATAGATGACATTGAAGAGGTAAATTCGCCCTTTTGTTATTTGTTCGCCTAATAATATCACAGGCCATCAAAGAAGCCCAAAATACAAGTGAAGAGGATGAAGAGTGGTATTTGTTTTAACTTCTAACCAAAAAAAAAAAAAAAAAAAAAACTAAACTAAACCAATTTTTGTTCGGATTAACTTCTTACAACCGAACTAAAAACCAACCCCTGTGAATAAGTAATATGTGTACAATAAAATAAAACCTAAACAAGATTAAAAAGTGACTGAGTTGATCAAATCCCAAACTAACACTAACAGACATTTTCGCTTTCTTGCGTTATTTACGCGCTGTTTTAAAATTATGACGGAGAAAAAGAAGAAAACCGCAGGTGGCAGATTTTTTAGTACTTGAAATCTTGTTCACTGATTTTCGCCACTCTAGTAACAAACTTTTGGCACAGTTGGCACATATATAATAGTACATAAGGATATGTTGTACCAGACTTGGTTCCAATCAAAAATAGGATAGAGAATCCTTTTACAGGATTAATTTGGTAAAAGATCGAATGAAGGTCTAAATGGTAGTCGTGACGTGTACCAACGCGATTTGTGCAATGACCAGAAATTAAAAGAAACGTGCGTTAGTTTATCCGCAATATCAAAAAAGTATTTTGGAGCGCGTGGAACTAACGCTTGCGTTGCGAGTGTGTACCCAAGTGGGTGGATAAACGTATTCGTGTTAAGACCGAAGTTAAGGCGCCTTTGTCCGCTTTTTATCCGCAAAGTCTTAAAACACTTCTACCTTCGCAATGGGCTTCCTCACCGACGGAAAGACCCTATCTTGGGAGGAAGCAAAGAAAGTCGCTAAAAAAATACGCAAGCACGGTATAATACAGTTCCTACACATATACGAGAATTTGAAAACGCGCACAAACGATAAGCTACTATGGGGCGACGAGGTGCGCTGATATGGCTATTAACGAGTCGAACTAACGCTGTGCGAGGTTGAATACGTAATTGTTACCTTTTCAAAAGAAGGAAAAGGTGTAAAACTATCCCTGCGCGCCAGTGACATTCTAGGTGAACACTTGACGCCTGACGATCCTAAGAGGTACTAAATTACCTCACTTCGGACACACAATATTCAAACAAACCGTGTAGTGGAGCATTGTGGCGCCCTGAGTACGGCAAATTTATGGTAGAGGGTACGAATACCATCCACTAGGCTTCGTTTTATACACATACCCCAATAGTAACAAATTGTACCAGGTACACCTGGAAAGCCTTATGGATGCTCCTACAAGTGTATCATGTGTGTAGAGGGTAGTATGAAGCAAAGGTATGCGCTCTGGATACTTACCGCCGGTTTCTCCCTTTCAATTTGTTTTTTTTTTTTTTTGAGTTGGTGAATAAAATAGTGGAAATGGATCTTTGACATATGCCGTAGGCGTAAAATCATACAGAAGTTGCTAAACCCTTCTGAGATGATTTTCTCAATTACTAACTTCCCTATGCTTGGTGTGGGACAGTTCACCAACCCACCTACACAACCAGGAGGTCCTGTGACAAAGTGCGAACACATTTTACCTCCAAAAGCTCAGTTGTTTTCACCATGATTTTCCAACAGTCTAAATCTTACTCCTTTCAAGGTCTATGTACACATCAGATAACATAATACACCCTCACGTTCGTTTCAGGTAAAATCTTTAACAATTGTAAAACATAATTAATTAACACCACGTGGAGTACAAAAAAACCAAATCCATCAACATGGCGAAAAAACTCTTCTCAACTTTGGTTTTAGTCTAAAATTTTATCGCTGATTCGTTTAGTACCTTAACTGGGAATATTCGCGAAAGACGTGGTAGCAAAGTCGCTATCAATGTGCCATTGTTCAAGGATGTTAATACAAAAGAACTGACATATCCTGCATCTGAAACTCAAGCACTTAAAGACCATATTTATATGGACTCCATGGCTTTCGGTATGGGACAATGCTGCTTGCAGGTATTGTTGTACAACAATCTATACACTTTTGGAAATAACAATCGAAAAAACAGGTTACATTTCAGTGTCGTCACATAAATGAAGCACGTGATTTTTATGACATGTGCAATCCACTCGCACCTATTATGGTATGATTTTCTTTTTCCACAAAAAATTGTTGGCTTACCAGTTGTATAGCTCGCTGTAACTGCTGCAACACCAATTTTAAGAGGTTTCCTTGCTGATACAGATGTAAGGTGGAAAGTAATATCTGATGCTGTAGATGATAGAACACTTGAAGAGCGTGGTTTGAAAGTAAGAAGAAAATAAGAATTACTTTTATCAAGAGTGATACTAAATTATCTTTATTACTAGCCATTGAAAGACTCAGATTTTGTTATTCCTAAATCTCGCTATGACTCGATATCGACCTATATTGGCACTGGCAAATACTTTAAAGACTCGTATAATGACATCGATCTTGTTATCAACAAAGAAGCGCTTAAACAACTAACGGATGCTGGTATGTTTTTTTGAAAGCCTCTGTGGTAAAACTTGAACAACCTAAAACTAACTTTGTCTCAAGGTATTGACACACGCCTTGCTCGCCATGTGGCACATCTATTTACTAGAGATCCACTTGTAATCTACGACAATCGTATAGACATTGACGACGAGCAAAACTCTGATCATTGGGAGGTAAGAACCGTGGGTTTTCCATATCTGAATTTACTAAGTTCACTTTCAGAATATTCAATCAACCAACTGGCAAACCGTCCGTTTCAAGCCACCTCCACCAGGTACACCTATTGGATGGCGAGTAGAGTTCAGACCAATGGAGGCACAGATGACTGACTTTGAAAACGCTGCGTTCGCTGTATTTACGCTCTTGTGCACTCGGTACGTGATAAAAAAAATTCGAAACACGTGATTTTTGACGTGGAACACCACTACACGTGTATTTTCGCTGATTGGTGGTCCTGAGCTCACTATTACTCTAGTATTATCTCCACATTCAACTTGAATTTTTACATGCCGTTATCGAAGGTCGATGAGAATATGGCTACAGCACATAAACGCTCAGCTGTAGTTAAAAATCAATTCTGGTTCCGCAAAGTAATTATGCGTGAAAATCCTGATGGAACTCTAAAGTCTGACGATGAGATGGAAGATGATTCTTGCATTTTGTGGACAGCTAATGAGATCTTAAATGGTTCTAAGGCACGTAGCAATCAACGACAAACAAAAAAAAAAGACACGAGTAGATTTCCTTTCTTATCTCTTTATTCCTTCATTATCGCTGATTATGTTACAGGATAAGAAATTCATTGGTTTAATTCCACTTGTACATAAATACCTAGACAAAATTGGATTCAGCGATCAAGCCCGTGTCCAGGTTAATAAGTATTTGAAACTAATTAGCATGCGTGCATCAGGTACATTAATGTGAATTCTTCTTTTTGAAGTTTTTTCAGTTTACCTTCTCTACGCGCTCTAAATAACTTACTAAACCTCTTGCAGGAGAACTTATTACCCAAGCTGCCTTTACACGTAAATTTGTTATGAATCACCCAGATTACAAGCGCGATTCAGTTGTAACAGAGTCAATCACCCATGACTTATTACAGGAGTTTATTGCAATTGAGACTGGCGCAAAAGTCGCACCAGAGTTTTTGGGAGACTTATACAATGCTAACTGGGAATGGAAAGAGAAGATTGACGTGGATGCTAATTGTATATGAGTGCGAGCCTCCACAAGTGGCGCACATTGAAGCAATTGTTTACTTAATTAATAAAGACTATAAAATGACACTTGTGTTAGTTTTTTTGAGTTGTTTTCTCCAAGGAACCGCGCTTTGCAGTTTTATTAAACTTCGCTTTAGTATGAATCCCCGGTACGCTTAGTAGTGTATTTAAACAATATAGTGTAGTTAAACCAGTTTGAGTGAAGGCTATTGTCTACAAAAAATAACTGAATGGTACACAAACTAGAAGCGTATTGGCATAGGCGCTGCGCGTCAAGGAAATGGCTACATAGTCTTTTAATCCAAAGCGGGGTTATAGCTTCGAAATTACTACAACACGTTTTCTTTCAAATTCCACGTGGCCTGTAAAACCCCACACGCGTACCAACTCCGCTTTTTTTTTGTTTTCAGCACACGTGTACATTAAATAGTTAAGTATTTCAAAAACTGTGCAGCTACTACAGTCCGCTTTAAGTGCAGTCTTTAGTTATCAATCCAACACGCCACAAACAAATGTTACAACTCCTCTTTGTTTTGCTAGTCACCTGTACGTTTTAAAACATAACACCACCGCTATTTACGTCCCATGCTAACCAACACGCAGCACAAGTCGCTCTCGCCAGAGAGAATTGCTTCTGCCTTTCCGTACCGTCTTGTACCTGTACAGAGTCAACTGATGTCGATTTTCCAACCTGTGCTACATGTACAGACTGCGAAACAGCGTTTGCCTCCTGTACTAACATCGTAAATGCCGGAAACATCGCTACTTTGGGTCAGAGTGGAGGTTCGTCTTACAAAATTAGTTATTTTCAGGTTTTGTATTTTTTTTTTGTAATTTTTTTCAATCAAAAAAGCGTCACGTGTATGTTTTGTTTTGTAAACTACAAATAATAATGTCTTGCTTACATTTTCGTACTTTAGGTCCAACTGTAGATTTGGATCAAAACACAGCGTGCCTTATCGTTGACGGCGTTACTATTAACCAAAAGATAACCGGAGGCGGAGATCATTGCATTCGTATCCAAAACGGAGCTACTGTGAATGGAGATATTGAAGCCAAGTGGGGTACTGATTGCATAGAAGTGTTATCAGGTTCAACAGTAAACGGTCTCGTAAGCGGAGGTAAGCACAAAACAAAAAAAAAAAAAAAAACAACTCAAAAAAATTTGACGTATTTGATAATTGTCTAAAAGCGTTACTTTAGATTCTCAGGTCAACTGCTTGCGTGTAAGAGACAGTTACGTCGAGAGAACGGAGTTAGGAACTACTACGGATTGTATAGTCGCCGTAGACTCAACATTTGGAACAACTTCAACTTCTGTTGCGATTAACGGAAAGTCCGGTAATGATTGTTTGATTATCTCTAACACCGTCGTCAATGGTGACATGACCGGATCAAGTGGAGATGATTGCGTAGAAGCTACCGGTAGCTCTGTAATCAATGGCGACTTCAAAGGAGAAAGTAATGAAGATGTCATGTACCTTAAAGATTCTACAGTTAATGGAGGCGTCTTGGCTTCAGATGGTGACGATGTTGTTGCTGTACTTGGATCAACTGTCACAGGGAATGTAGAAGGCAGCAATGGTGCGTTTTCTTTGGGCTGGTTGTCACGTATTCAAATCCTCTTTTTTTCGATTTTTTTTGTTTTCACGTCCTAGCAAAGGCCGGTGTTAGCTTTCTTGCAATCTATATTACCTTCGACAATTTTTTTACAATCTCGTATTGATGGTGATTTAGGCGACGACGAAATTACAGTCACACAATCTAACGTTTCTGGATCCGTTACTGGCCTAAACGGAAATGACGAAATGGTTGTATGTTCGAATACTGCTGTTGGTTCCGTAGATTCTGGATTTGGTACTGATGTATGTGCTTCTGACGTCACTACCTCCGGTTGCGAAAAGGATCTCACTTGCTACACATTTGAAGATAAACCTTAAAAGTTAGTTAACCACCCCACACCCCACAACACCCTTTGTCCATTAATAACAATTAAAAAAAATGTTTGAATACAAAAGTTTAAGTGATGTGAGGTTATCCTACACCTACGTTATAGGTTATCAACGCGGTACAAGTATTGCTCAGGCAGCAAATTTTCTCATAATCTTAGAATTAAACTTGTAATCAAGTTCTATTTTTTTTATCGATCTTGAAAGGAAAAAAAAAAATGCAGAGAGTGGGACTCGAACCCACACGTGGTTACACACCACACTGCGTCCTTAACGCAGCCTCATTAACCAATTCGAGCACCTCTGCAAGGTATGTGGGACAACCAGGAATCGAACCTGAACTGCAGCACCTTCAATGCCATGTGCTTCCATTACACCATTATCCCTTTTGCTTCTATTAGATAGAAGTACCGCATGCAACCCGTCAAAACTTATGAGGCTACTAAAATGCTGTACCCAATACGTCATTCCCAGCAACAATTGCAAATAAATAAAACGATTAAAACATTACATTTTTGAAAAAGACGGGCCTACTCTGACCACCATCGCATTCTTTATATGCGAAGCGTGTGCTAATACAATTTCTCGCCTGTTATCGCTTTTTGTATCACACGTGAAGGCATGTGTTGGTGACAAATTTTAAAACGTACCTCCATCACTACTTCGTAAGCTCCTCGCGAAGCCAAACCCAATGCCGCGTTTCAAAACGGCAATAATATTGCACAATACTTACACCAATCCACATGTGGGAACTGTCGTTAGCTGCACCAGTTCTAGTTTAGGCGAGAGGCGTACCTTATCTCGCACTGGCAAAACAGCACAATTTTCTTTGTTTTGTGAGGTTTGGTTTAGTTATTATCCTACAGCGTTTTGGTGGTTTCATTGGCGATTTTAGTAAGGGTCGTTGCGATTCGCGACGCACAGGAAAGGAGGAACGGAGGTAAAACGAGCGAATTCGGGACATACAAAAGCAAAAATGAAGTGTACCGAGTAGTTTTGTGGATTTTTTTTTTTTAGTGGATACGAAAAAATTTCAAAAAAAGAGCGTACAGTACGGTTTGAGTCCAAATCGAGCGTTTGAACGCGAAGAAGAGAGAATCAAGGGGCTCCAGGGGCAAAGGAAAATAAAAAAGAGCGTAACTGTTTGGCGCGGGCGGGCACAACGCTGAAAAGTTTTTTTTTGGGTCGCATTTTTCTGGAGATGAACCAAAAAACCGCGATAAAAAGTGCTGTAAGCGATGTTTTTGGAATAAAAAGTGAAGCCAGGGACCGCGAAAACTGGATATTTTCAGGAAAGAGTCCCAGTCTTACAACCGTGTAGCCTAACGGAGGCGTAAATGGAGAAAAGACTATGAGGCACCAACGAAAAAATAATTCCCCTAAACCGCCAGGCGATTTACCTGCGAGGAAGGGCGTTAAAAAAAAATGAGCAGTTGGGCGCGTACAGAAATCGATTCTCTTCCCTTGGCGAAATTGAGAAGACAAAAAAAAAGGATCGGTCAGTCGCGAGCGTACAATTTTTGTATGCATCTTAAAAAAAACCGCGCAGCCTTTGTTATTCCCAACGAAAGAGCCCACAGGGAGTGTACGATGACTATGGGTCCGCCCGTCGTGCAGCACATTTGCGGTGACTCTGCTATCACACTTGAATCATACTCCTATACGTTGATCGAGTGCTGAGGGTAGAGAGCAAGGACCTAGGACGCTGTTGTCTTCTACCACATAAGCACCCTATATTGGAAGATTGTAATATTAAAAAGCTTACATCAGTACAAAGGGCAGTGGTAATCGATTTCTGGCTCCATCCACCCCTCAACATCTGAGAATATATGGTGGCATGTCTCTCTGTAAACTACAGAAACAGGTTGCCAAGCATAGCGGAAAGGCTAGTCTGTATTCATCTATCGCGAGAACAAGAAACTTTATTGAGTTTTTGTGAGCGTTTTTGAGCATATGACTGTAAGTCCTGTTTGCTGTGCAACCTCAGTAAAAATCCCTTTCTTCTCAAGTGAAGATTGGATATCAGCGTTTTAGTTGCGCTTACGCACATGCACATACACCACAGTGATGGCTACTCTAGCTTTTCTTATGTGATAGAAAAGGACGAGTTACCACTCGCCTCTTAGTATATCCATCGATGACGATGCCAGTTGGTTATGTGTGTATGTAATAAGCAGCTATTTTAATACTGTATCCACTTCCAATAACAGAGGGTTCTCTTCTAACATTATAACGCACAGTTTTAAAAAAAAAAATTTGAAACGAGCGTAGAAATGTTAATCGAGTCCTTGGGTATGTGTATGTAACTCTCAATGAGACACATAACAACGACACCTAATAATGGTGAACGTTGTTTAGTGACACGAAAGTAGTCCGCTTATGTATATCGTTTGAGATACAACACCATCATTGTCCCGAGTGGGCAAAATGGTATTGTTTACAAACACATAGACAATTTGTACACTCCTCCTTCATCTTATCTCTGTTATGAAAAAATAACAGATTGATAAAGAGATGTCGATCGAGTCATTTGTCATCAACATGCTGTAAATGAGTTTTGTGGCCCTCAGTGGGCAATAGCTTAGAACAGTCAATACTTTAAGCATTTAGTATGAAGCCCTCAGTGGGCAACAACTAACATGTATACAAAACAGATATGATATCTTCTAGCATCAGAACACTTTGAAGTGTAGAAATGCTAATCGAGTCATACTGATAGACTTTCATTCTCTTCTAGCATTAGAACACTCACTAAGAGGTGTAGAAATGCTAATCGAGTTGCAAGTCTTAAAAGTACATGTTTCCAAGTGTGTGAGTTAATCACACCAATACGGTAGTGTACAAAAGAATGGCAGATTGAAGCCCTTAGTGGGCAACAACCTACCATATGTATGAACTTGTGTTTCTCTTCTAGCATTATAACACCCATTTGGAGTGTAGAAATGCTAATCGAGTTCAGAGTCATACAACAATACAGCTCTAAGTATGTGCAAAGTCACATGCTTAGGTGGACGACAGGAGTCAAAGTGCTCCAATCAATCCGCAAAAGCTGTATCACATCCAAAACAACCCAATGGAAAGACAAAGTATCAAGTACTTGGGTAATAATAGATGTGAGCCTGAAGCAGAAATGTGAAAAGGGCAAATTGACGGAAAGGCACACAAGCCAAGTACATCAACACAACAAGTGTAGCCAAGTTGCTACAACTTGAAGACTCAACAAGGAAAGGCACAGTCCAAGTACTTGAATAGTAAACAAAATCAAAACAAAAAGAGTGTATGAAAAATGATGCAGTTGCAAGCTATTACCGACGATGCCTCAAGGGCTACTCAGTAAAAAATAGGCATGACTCATCAAGAAAAGTAGTCCTTTAAAAGACACAACCCTATGCTGTTGTGGCAATGTGCTCTATGAGCATCTCTTGCCATAAAAACCATAACCAAGACACATCAGCTTCTTCTCCAACAAGAAAGGCTGATGTTGTCCGGCACCAGGTATTTGTGATGTTCATCAAAAAGACTTTCATCTTACATCCTCCTTGAAAGAGAATAGGAATAAAGATTGAATGGTTTCTTATGAAGTTCATTCTTCAAAAAACCACCTAAAAACCTCAACCACCTTTGGTCTGATGAGAATTTATTTTAAATGCAGCTATCTGCTTTAAAAACTCTGATGCAAAAGGTACCTGGTTGAGCCTGCCAGGAGTGATAAGCTTTCTCGAAGGATTAAGCCATGCAAGCTCAGCAAAGAGGTATCCTCGGAGCCGCAAACGGCTCCTTAAAACGGTCGTAACCCACCCGACAAGACTAATAATGGTCACGTCATTTTGCACACAGGAACTCGTTTCCTAAACGCACTATAACCAAAACTCGTGGCCTCCCCCGCGGATAACCGGGATTAAAGGAAACCTGCGGCTAATACGTAATGCGCCTAGCGCTGCCGATGGGCCCCTCTGCTGCAAGGACCCATCGGTCGCATCCAACGCTCAGGAGCGGACGATCACCCGATCCCATCTTGGTTCGCCAAGGGAAGCAGCCTCCCCTTAGGAAGCGGCGTCCGTACTCCGTCGGGAAGAGCGGCGTTGGGGCATGCGATGGAGTTACGAGGAGTTCTCTCTGACTAGACATGTTACTAAAAAAAGGTGTTAAGTTACACAAGGTGAAACTAGGTGAAAGAAAAATGAACATTGTTCAAATCTCGATCCTTCGCCATGAATGTGCTTTTTCATAAAAAAGATCATATCGATATAAAGTTGAGAGTTCTCCCCCTCCACGAGTCGGAAGGGCGGCCGACCTATCAGCCAGGCGGTAGGGTAACGGCCTACCGCGGCAGTGACGGGTAACGGGGAACTAGGGTTCGGTTCCCGGAGAAGGGGCATTAGATACGGCCCCTGTACTTACGGGTAACAGCAGGCGCGTAACTTGGCCATTGATTGCAAATCGAGCCAGCGACTGAGTGTAACGAGGCCGGCATTTAAACCGGTCGTCGCAATGAGGGGCAACTGAATGTCGCCCTGAGAAACTATTGGAGGACAAGTTGGGTGCCAGCACCCGCGGTAACACCCACTCCGAAAGCTTATACTTTTGCTGTTGCTGTTAAAGCGCTCGCAGTCCAAACAACGACACAGCTGAGAGGGATAAGGTTTAGACGAGAATTTATTCTCTGACAAAACCCCCGACTCTTTTTCATCGCCCGACCAGGCATAAATGGCTTCGCTCAAACGCAAGGTCAGTTTAGGCTTCGGCCGCTATGCCACCCACCAGCATCCTGGAATTGGGCTTTAAAAAAACAAAAACAACACTTTACCAAGTGCGACGCTCGAGTCTCATTTTACTAAGTATGAACAATATCCTGAAATGCAAGTCTGAGTGAAAACTTATGTTCTTCATTAAGGGAATAAAAACATTGTGAATTATGCAAGTATTCTTGAGAAAAACTTGAGTTAGTCTTCACACTAATAAAGAACACACGATTACTAGGTGCGTACGGGGTAGAGAGTGTGGTATCAGCGAGGAGTGAAATCTTTTGACCTGATCCAAACTACCCGAAGCGAAGGCGCTCTGCAAGGGCGTGGCCGGTGATCTAGAACGATGGTGGAGGGAGCGAAGCGGATTAGAGACCCGTGTAGTCTCCACAGTAAACGATGCCGACTGAATGGGCGCCGGGCAAACCAAGGCTCGGGGCCCGTTCCCACGGGAAACCGAAGTAATCGGGCCCAGGGGGGAAGTATGGTCGCAAGGCTGAAACTTAAAGGCATTGACGGAGCAACACCACCAGGCTCTGGAGGCTGCGGCTCAATTTGACTCAACGCGCGACAACTTACCGGGATCGGACGCTCTAAGGGGACGAACAGACTGAAGGGTCTTTTCCGAGTTAGCTAACGGTGGTGCATGGTCGTTTTAGGCTCGTGGACTTATCTGTCAGGTTTATTCCGATAACGGGCGAGATCGCTACTGTCACATTGATTCCCCCGCCTCGTGCGGGACCCCTGTGCAGGACTGACGGCGAAAAGTCGTAAGAAGCGGCGGCTATAACAGATCCGGGATGCCCCCAGATATTCCGGGCCGCACGCGGCCTACACTGCTTAGTTCAACGGGTTCCTGGGCCGAACAGGCATCCGGGCAAGCCCTGAAACCGCCAGAACACTTCTTCACGACAGCGAGTTAAACCTCAGATTTTATTATCTAAATACGACTACACTTAAACGCACCTTCGGAAACTACTACCTTCAAAACAAAGTCTGTCCTGAACCTAATATAAAGAGTTAACCCCCTCGTCGAGGCTTTTTAGGAAGTTAAATTCCTTTAATGTTAAGATGAGAAGCGCTGTTAGATGAAAACTTACATCTTTGGACTTGTTCCTTAGTGTAAACATTGAAAGAGCTGTGGATCGTTTCAAATTAACAAACAAGGTTTCTTCTTCACTTAAATGCTTTGACTTGGAAGATTATATCTTTACCAAGGCAAACTTTATTATGAAGCAAGTTTCTGCAATGTTCATAAAAAAATACATGAAAGCGCACCGTGTGGTCGATTTGGATGTTAAGTGTGCTCAATGCTGCTTCTTCGAAAAGACACATGCGTGCTTAGGGACTGGTTGCTGTAACTGTAGCCACGAACGCGGAATGCCTCGTACAGGTGTGTCATCAACGCACCTGGAATCTGTCCCTGTTGCTTGTACACACCGCCCGTCGCATCGACCGATGTGGGTGCGAGTGAGACCAGGGGGGACGACCGGCTTGCCGGTTATCGAACCTGCTCGAACTTGCGCTCATAAAGGATGATGAAGTCGTAACAAGGTTTCAGTAGGTGAACCTGCTGAAGGATCAATACTATTGGTATTTAACCCTTAGAAGCAATTAAACCAACTTTTAACCAAGTTTAAAAGAAAAAAATTGGAGTATCAGCTCTGGTTTGGTAAATCTGATCTTACTTCGGTAATTGAAGATGTAATCATCCTCTGCTGTGGTGATATCTTGTATATCTGCCAGCTCCACAACCGCCATTTTGGCAAACCAAAAACACAGTCGTGGCACGACTATAAAGAACGTCAAGATTTTCGAAAGAAACCAAACCTTGTCGGTGAACGGTTAGGCACCTCCCCCGAAGAAGGCCATGGATCACTATGAAACCAGCCACCGGAATCGCTCTCATCTGAAGGTGGCATTGCCGAATGCCTCAGGCCGCGTTCTGTATTCTCACGAATCACAGGCAAAGGAGCGTGACTCAGCGACGCCAGCAAAACAAACACTAAATTTATTTGGTGCTGCGTATGGTGTACACACTTAATCTTCTAAAAAAAGAAAGTGGTTGCCACAACTAATTAATAAATTGCCGGAAGTGATGTTCCTCCAGAACTCATGCCTAGCTTACTTAAGCGAAGCTTTAGAGGGAAGGTTGGTTTACATACTGAACTGAAAGCATTAAAAAAACACAACTTGCGTCCTGAGTTACACTTGGCGACCTGCCTAAGTTAAGCATATCATTGGGGCAGAGGAAAGGAAACCAAAAGGGACTCCCTGAGTAGCGGCGAGCGAAAGGGGACAAGCTCAAGCCTGAATCCGAGCCTAGCATCGGAGTTGTGGGCTAAGGCGTGGTGGCTCTTCCAGACGTTGACGGGAATTACGCACGAGTCGTAGCCGTAGAGGGTGCGAGCCCCGTACGCTGTCAACTGAGGAAATAGAGTCCCATCGTCCAGGAGTAGTATGGTTTGGCCGTGCCATACGAAGTTACCGGGAGGTTACCCGGCAAGGCTAAGTATCGGGAGGTGGCCGATAGCGCACCAGTACCGTGAGGGAAGACTGAAACAGCACTCCTCGATAGAGGGTTAAAAGACCCGAAGCCGGCAAGGGTACAAATGGCACGGAGTACGTAGGTGCCCTGCACCTAATCTGCACATGGCAGACGCTCTTGTAGCGAGGGAAAAGCGACCGGGGCCTTGTGCCCTGGAAGATTATAATGAAACAAAACGTCGAGGGGAAGGTAATAGAAGTGACTAACACAAAAAAGTCATACTGGCTAACTGTGCTGTCCACACCATCCTACAAGCTGAAAAGCATAAAAACGTGGGTTTGGTTGAAAGGACATCAAAAAGCACTTTTAAACCTTTAAATGGCGTTGGTTCACTGAAATTACTGAAACCTCCGAATGTACGTCTTCTTCCGAAAGGAACGAAGTTCGTCATTCATCGTCCACAACCTCAATGAGGCTCTATGCCCTTATTGGGCCATGGCCTCCGTGTATCCCGTCTTGAAACACGGATCAAGGAGTTCGCCGAGCGTGCGAGGGTGAGAGATCAAACCTCCAACCCGCACAGAAATGAAGCCAAGGATAAGCTCCTAGGCCGTCAAGTTCTTTATATAAAAACAAACGTATTACATTACATGTATAAGTTTGCAAAGATCGACATAAAAAACCGACTATGCTATTATCATGTTTTATGTTACGCAAGTAATTAAAAACACGTCACACCAAAGTAGATACACTTTGCCATCTCCGGCGTTGTTCTCTTGGCAGGCGATAGTACGTTGGGCGATACCCGAAAGGTAGCGATCTATACCCGAAAGGGGGAAGGCGGGAGAAATCCCGCTGGACGCCCGTAGCGTTGCTGACGTGCAAATCGCTCGCCGGACATTGGGTATAGGGGCGAGAGACCAAACGAGCTGCCAACGTAGCTGGTACCGTTCGAAGTATCCCTAAGGATAGAGGGGGTCCGTGACGCCGGTCTCGTCTCGTAGAGCCACTGGAAAGAGGTATCGGAGGCCAAAGTTGCCATCGACCTATTATCAAACACATAAGAGGCGACCGATCACAGGCCGAATGGCTGTGATCACCGAGACGGTGGACCCCTATTGGGCCGGTCTTGATAAGCAGGACTGACGAGACGGTTTTAAACGCGAGCAGCAGCAAAGGCGCCCGAATAGGCAGTAACCAAGACAACGAAGGCGGTGTTCCAGTTTAGACAGCTGGAAGGTGGACATGGAAGTCGTCATCCTCTAAGGAGTGAGTAACTTCTCACCAGCCGAATTGGGACGCGCCGAAAATGGATGGCGCTAAACTGCCTTAGCCGCCGCTGCGCGATCGCCCCGGCTCGGCCCAGGGTGCGGTAGGACGGCGTGCTGGTGGCGTAGAAGGGGGGCGGTGGCGTCCACCCGGAGCCACCAGCAGTGATGATCTTGGTGGTAGTAGCAATTGGAGCCTGGTGAAACAGTGTTTATCACAGCCAGGTCGCCAAGTGGGGAAGGGTTTCGCGGTGATGGCATTCAGCTGCGAGTTAGCCGGTCCTAAGCCAGCTCCTAATAGAGTATACTGTTTGATGCTGGCAGACGACACTTGTTCAGATGAACTTTACTGTTTCTGAAGACTGGTGGAAGTCTGCGATGCTTTCAACTCGGCGAAAGGCAACCTGGTGAGTAATCCAGGGCATGGGTAAGGAGGATGCATTTGCTTTAGAAGTGGCAACACTGAGAGAGAGAGCGCACGCGAGCAACCACACTTCTGGGGCCTTCTCCCGCGCCTAAGCTATTCGAGGGAAACTCCCCGGAGCCACGTAAAGCGGCGAAGGGAAAGAGTCGAGGGTAGCTAATGGGAAAGCACTTTTGCTTTCTAGGGGTGTTGGTGAGCTCGTTCTCACGAGGCTGCTCCTCTCCGAAGCCGACACTTTCGGGTGTTCAGTGTCCTCCAGGCTCATACCGTACCGAAAACCGCATCAGGTCCCCTAGGTTAGTCACCTCTGGCGCTGCACGGTGTAAACGGCGTAAGGGAAGTCGGCATACGCGGCCCGTAACTTCGGGAAAAGGGCTGGCTCTGCTGACCGGGACCCGACGACGTGCGTCTGCGCTACTTCAGTGTAGCCCCTTCGGGAATGGCGCACAGTCCCTGCAAAGAGGTCCACAGCGGATCATGGCGGAACTCTCAGAAGCTTAGAGAACCCAACTG